>OZ012696.1:36809547-36873859 GCA_963942565.1 Maea johnstoni
TCTACCCACCACAATGAAGCAGTATATATATATATATATATACATATATATATATATATATATATATATACAAATATATATATATATATATATATATATATATATATATATATATATATATATATATATATATATATATATACAAATATATATATATATATATATATATATATATATATATATATATATATATATATATATATATATATATACAAATATATATATATATATATATATACAAATATATATATATATATATATACAAATATATATATATATATATATATATATATATATATATATATATATATATATATATATATATATATATATATATATATATATATATATATATATATATATATATATATATATATATATATATATATATATATATACACAGATAGATAGTTTTTTTTTGGGGGGGGGGGATGGTGGGGGTAGTAGTATCATATTTTATTTCCAAATAAATTTCATTTAACTTGCAGGGTTTAACCCTTTAATCAGATCAAATTACAGTACAGAAAATTCACAAGTCTTTCTTGAAAGTCCTACTCCTGGTCTCCCTAGGTGGGGTACGTAGTTGGATTGCATCTGTAATATGAATAAAAGTTAGTCACATGTAGAAATATATAATCACGCATCTCTACAAACCAGTAAAAGCAAAATTGCCAAACAATAACATTATTATTTTTTTTTTTTTGGCAAATTATGCAATGTGTTTTTTTGGAGCTATAAGATATTAATAAATAAACATCAAATAACTATTAGCAATAACTTAACTTCACCATTGTATGTGAAGAGGAGTTATGCTAATAGGAAACTAATGTTTTTTATTCATTATACAGTCCAATGTAAATGCTTTATTATCAAAACAAAATCAAATACAATGTTTTTTGGCACTGAGTAATAAATTATATAAAAAATAAAGTTTAATCTACAAGTACAATTATACAAGTTCTATGGGATATACATCTATATACTATATTTAACTCAACATGCCTTCCAAGGCGTCAAGAGTAGCTGGACTGATGACCGCGGCTGGTTCGGGAGTGGAGACATTCACTGGAGTTGAGAGATTCGATCCAGGGGATGGTGGAGATGTGGATGTCGTAGTAGCCCTGACCGCTGTTGTTGGCGTCGCTGGTCCAACTGCTTGTCCCCAAAATCCACTCGATGATGATGATGCTTGGCTGGAAGTTGGTACTGCCGGAATTGGCTGCAGTGTAGTGTAGGTAGGCTGAGTACGTGCAGGCATCTGCGGTGGAGGCATCTGTGGTCGAGGCATCTGCGGTGGAGGCATCTGCTGTGGAGGCATCTGCTGTGGAGGCATCTGCTGTGGAGGCATCTGCTGTGGAGGCATAGTCATCTGCATGTATGGTGGCATCTGATATGGGTTATCAATCTGATGCTGTAGTAGCGGAGGAGGGAAGAAACCCGATGACTGTTGTAGGTAGAGGTAGGGAGGCTGTTCTTGAGGTACGCCCAGTATCTCGTCTGTTCTTCGAAGGTATTGGAAGATGGTGTGAAGGACGTGTTGCTGCATGGACATCTGCAGATGTGGATGGACTTCTGTCATCAAAGAAGCAGCAAAGGATGCACCAGCTGCCGCCCGAACTCCCGTTCCAGACTGCTCTTGGGTATGGTGTTGCAGCAAACTGCTGATTTGCTTGGACAGCTGTCTGTTCTGTCGCACCATCTGCGACAATGCAGTGTTGGATGAAGATGCTGTGGCAGCCATTGGAGGACGAGCAGTAGCAGATTCCAGGTTCAGCGACTCCAAGATATCCTCTCCAACTTTGATTGGTTCGATGTTCGATGTGTCTGCAGGAAAATCTCGTGGCTGGTCGTGTGCATCTGGATCAGCAGTGGAAGTAGAAGGTCGACCCAACTTCTTTCTGTAGCTAATTTGCTGCCAGTCGAGGCGCTCTTGTTCACCACCAAGTGACGCTGCATCTGCTGCCACTACGAAGCCAAATTTGGAGTGGAGGAATCTTTCTCTGGAGCGCAATTTTCCTGATGACCCCGATGGCTTGTTGCGCCTGAGTCTGGTGCGAATGTTGAGGTACCATTTGTACAATGGATTGCTCTTGGAGGAGACGAATGGAGAATCTTCTTCCAGGAATCCCATCTGCTTGGCTTTTTCAAACCAGAGTCGATCCCGGTGGCCAGTGCTCTTGTAGTACTCAACCATACTGCGATCGTAGAGTAAGGGGTGGTCGCCGATCCACTCTGACATCTCAAGCTCCTGCTCCTTGTTCAGCTGAGCTGTCTTGGCCGCTTTCACTTTCTTTTTCTTTGCTGCTGGGCCCTTTCCCTTGCCTTTCCTCTTCTTCCCCACTGTCGCCTCATTATCCTCTTCTGATTCCACTTCTTCCCCTTCTTCCTCTTCTTCCTCTTCCTCCTCTTCCTCCTCTTCTTCCTCTTCTTCCTCCCTCTCAACTCTTTCTTGTTCTTCTTCCTCAGGGGCCTCGGATGGTGGAGGTGATGGTGATGGCGGTGATGGTGATGGCGGTGATGGTGATGGCGGTGCTGCTGCTTTGGCTGCCTTGCGTCTGGCTGTGCTCTTGGTGATGGCCATGATGCTGGAGATGTGTGCTGCAGGACCCTCAGGGCAGGAATGAGCTATCCCCTGAAGGGCCTGCCTTTATATGTTAGCAAAGGTCGAATTCGACTTTTCGTATGTCGAATTCGACATGTTAAAAGTCGCATTCGACTACTGAAAGGTCGAATTCGACCTCCATTTTGTCGAATGCGCACTTATAAATGTCGCATTCGACTCTCTGAAGTCGAATTCGACATTAAAAAGTGCGCATTCGACCTTCAAGGGCGTGGGAAAACTTTACCAATTTGCGTGCGGAAATAAATGGACATTAGTCGAATGCATATTTGAAATGTCGAATTCGACATTACTGAAGTCGAATTAGACATATATTAATCGCATTCGACCTTTCAAATGTCGAGTATACATTTCATATGTCGAATTCTATTACATTTTGTCGAATTCGACATTTCAAATGGGCATTCGACATTTTCATTGTGGGGAAATAACCACCATGATCAATTTATCGAATGCGTAAGTTTATTTTACGCATTCGATTTCAAATAAGTCGAATGCGACTTTAAGAAAGTCGCATTCGACTTCCCAGATGTCGCTTTCGACTTTATGCAAATGAGGAAATGGGAGGTAACTCATTTGCATATCGGAAAAGTCGACTCCGCGCGAATGCGCCAAGATAACGATGTTGGGGCCTTCCCAACCGTTTGGAAGGCCCCAAAATGCGAATGCGACTTTTGATTTTTGAATTTGACTTTTCAAATTTCGCGCCAAAAACAAGGTAGAATTTGATTTGCCGAACTAAGGGACAAAAGTCGATTGCGACTTTTTCTAAACGTCGAATTCGACTCAAAAACCTCATTAGCATATCATTTGCATAAAGTCGCATTCCAGCCAGCTCGATGTGGAACCTCACCCTTAGGGGCAGTTGTGAAAATTACTCCTTGTTGTCTAAGTTATATTTCTTGTGGAATTTTAACACGTCTCTGTACATACCGTTGATATAGGTACATGTCACCTTCCAGATCGGTGTCATTTCCTCAAAGGACCAGCCCTCAATGTACTTTCCCAGAGCTATACTGAACACATCTAATCCATCAAAAACAGCCATCTGTCCGATACTCTCTAACATTGATTTTCTGGCCTCATGATGGAACTGACATTGTGAGACCAAATGCATAGTGTCTTCGTACGCAGCATTCTGACATAGTAAGCACATCCGAGCTCCAAAGGGGGCATTTCTGAGCCTACCATCATGGTTTTTTAGAAGGCTAGCCCTGCACAGTAATTTCACCATTACTTCGCAGCCTCTCATGTACCTATGGTCACTATCAGATAGGGACCACCATACAGAGTATGCCGGAAGTTGGCTAACCATCCGTACGATGTCTAATTTATGATCACTATCCATCTGCTCATGCCAATAATCACTCTCAGCCTTCCATGCTCTCTCCCACACTAAACGTTTCCACACACCTTTACTAGGTATAGACCCTCTGACCATCTGGACAACCTGCTCAAGAAGACCGAATTCATCACAGAAATGAAGTATTTGCACAAGGGGGCTCTCAGTAAGGTTAAGATCATCTCTGTTATATTCATTTGCCCTTTCAAATAGGATATTCCTTAAGGGAAAATACTCAGCCATGACAGCTATGGTCCTAATAAAAATCAATTTACGGGCTTTAATGTAGTTAATCAGGCTCATCCAACCTAGGCAGACTGCGCTAGTGACATTAAGAGAACGTGTATGTAACCTTTGAATTCGTCTAGCTGCATACAGTTGGAACGCTAAGAGGGTATCAATATCCCTTTTTTTAATAAACCATACCTCACATCCAAAACATAACGTCGGCAATACGACAGACCAATATATAACGTTACACGTGCTAATATTAACCCCTCCTTTCTTAATCCCTATAGCAGTGGACATGTTTAAGCACTTTCTAGCTTTAGCAACTTTTTCTTCAGTACGTACATAGGTGTCCCCCTTAACACAGGTCTTTATGCCTACATGGTCATAGTAGAGACGCTCCTTAACTCTATCTTTACCCAATTTGAACATTCTAGCATTACTACCAATGCGTCTATCCTTTAGGCTTTCTCCGAAAACTAAGACTGCACTTTTGCTAGCATTAAACGCATATCTCCATTTAAGTCCATGTTTGTGGACAATACACATGACCTTGTCTAGCTTGTTTTTAGAGGTTGAACAGGTGGCCATGTCGTCGGCATAGCCCACTGGCGAAGACTTAATATTAAAGATAACGCTACAAAGCTTAGATGCTTCTAGTTCCTCGAGTAAGGAGTTAATAAATGCTATGTACTTCATCAAGGAGAGATAGCCTCCTTGATGAATTCCACAGTCCATTCTGAACCAATCAGAGGTTTTATCACCGATCCTGACACAGCACCTAAAGTTAACATACATTTGATACAAAATTCTCCATAGAGACCCAGTAATACCTAAATCATGGAGCTGGTAGAACAGCCCATCTATCCACACCGAATCAAAAGCCTTCGAGACATCGTAATATGCCACGAAGACTTTCGAGTTCCCCTCACGCTCCTTGGATATAGTTTCCTGAAGCGTGAGGGCGGTGTGGATACATGAGTGACCCTTTCTCCCGGCCCCCTGTAGGTCAGAAATAATACGGTCTGAAAACCACCATCCACTTATCCGATCCCATATTATAACTTCTAACAGCTTATTAAAGGTAGGCAACAGGGTTATACCTCTGTAATTATCGCAATCTAAGGTACAAGCATTCTTACCCTTATATAAAGGAACCTGAATTCCTTTCCTAAAACTATCAGGTATGTACTCAAGTCTAATGCAATGGTTATAAAAAAGGCAAAGTACTCGAATCAGAGATTCCCCGGCAAATTTAACGTGCTCTGTGGTTATACCATCGAAACCTGGTGCTTTCTTATTGTTAAGTTTTTCAACCGCCTTACGCACCTCAGTCTCAGATATCGGGGACTCTAGAAATCTACTACAGTCTTTCATAGAGCGCAGCGCATGTACCCGTTCAGTGACATGCTGGAAGTGATCTTTATCAAAAGTCTCAGATTCTTTAGGCGTACTAATACCATCAAAATGTGTTCGCCACACTTCCAGCATCTCATCGATCTCGTACACTACTCTACCTTGTTTGTTACGTATGGTATTAACACCGGATTTACCCCCGCCTTTCACATTTCTTAAAATTCTCCAAAAATCATCGTGTTTTAATTCGGCCTTACTAGCTGCTTCTGCTATCAAATTATCCTGATACTGGCGGCTAATGATTTTAATGTGTTTATTAAACTCCTTTTTGGACTGCATCATATTTATGCGAACAGGATCATCCGCAGCTAGAGTACGACCTTCTTCTTTCCACCTATTAAACCACATCATTTTGGTTTTCTTAAGTGCACTCAATTCCGCATTCCAATAGGGTTTAAGGTGGCTCACGAACTTCGATTTTGGGATAGCTTCAGCGCCTTTATGTAGTATACTTATGACCCAATCCATACACTCGTCTATAGTAGTGCTAGGCACATAGGGTTCATCAAGACATGACTCTACCCTATGAAGCTCCTGTGCAACTAAGTTCTACTCTTTTCCTATCATTCATTGGTTGGTCAATCGCTGAGTTCACTACTGCACCAAATGCTCTATACCAGACCTGAGTGAAGCCTACATGCAATCACGACCATTCTAAAACATGGGCAGCAGCCAAAGACTGGACCTCAAAGCATTTTAAAAGCACACACATTGATTATAATCCTGCTTTATTGAAATTGGATCACTCCTCTGATATCTGATTGTGGTTATAGCAGCAGCTGGTGCAGAATCATATAATGATGTAACAGCAATCATCTTAATCGTCTCACTGATGCTGCTAGCCTGCATCCTAGGCCAGATTCAGAAATGTCATTCCTTATTAATCTGTGGCACTCTGGTATAAAAGAGCGGTCAGTTGAGACTCTTACTGCTTAAACAAACCCATTCAAGTAGAAATAGTCGGAATAAGAGAATAATTGGTCCCATATCCTTAGGTAGGTTTGAGCATTGACTTAAATATGATAAGTACGGACTGATAGCTAGGCCATGGTGCTGCCACCTTTTTGGTTTAATGTTAAGAAGCATGTTCAGAACCAAAAGCCGGAAGTCTGCAGAGGAGGTGACCACAATAGAGGGGTCGAAGTGTATGTTAAATAAGAGGGATTTATGGGATTGAAAAAAGTATCCGGTGCCCATTTCCCGAGGTTCCATTGTATTTATATACGTGCAACAGAGATCCTGTTCAAACGTATCAGTTGATTTTCCTAGTGCCCCCAGACTTCATACGATATGATCTAAGTTGTTTAAAGCACCGCAATGCCTAATAATACATGAAAAACGTACGAATGCACAACTTGCAAGAGTAGGAGGCAAGTATATCATCTCATTACTGTTAATTACGACCTCTAGTGCTATGGAGCAATGCTCCTTTAGGAAGGTTGGGGACCCTTGGCGTGTATCTGTAACTCTACTCTGTCATTTAGCCGCACCAGTTCTATTCCCTTAGTTCTCTTTCCTCTGACAGGGAGTTGGTAAGTTTAGCCAGAGGTCAGCAAATGGCTCTTTTTTATTTCTGATAACTATAATGTTCAAAATCATTCATTCTTCAATGAAAAATCGCCCTAGATAGATATCTAGATATACAGAACACGACAATAACATGATTTGCTAATTTTAATAAGTAAATGAGAGTATTAAACATATATATATATATATATATATATATATATATATGTATATATATATATATATATATATATATATATATATATATATATATATATATATATAATAACTTACATGTTTATGTGTGTCTTAGCATCTCGTCTAAGGTGGCCAGTCACCCTCAGCCTAGTAGGTTCAGGTGAGTTATGTCAGTTGGTCGGGATGATAACTCTAGTTATTTTCGTACACGCATAATTCGAGGCTCGACCTGGCTAATAGATATCTACAACCATCTCTCAACGAGTTACTTTATTTATTCCGTATCGGCTCTCATTTGTGTTATTCAGCCTGTAGTGCTAGACAATTCGGTTGCAGCAGCCCAGCTCTTTATGAACCTAATACGGTGCAGTCGTGTTATTCATGTACGAACGACTGGTCGACCAGACAACCCCGGTCGCTCGACCAGATATTCACGTGTGAACTGCATCTTATTTGTGTTACAATTTGGTAGGAAAGATCTAGACTCAGAACAATCTCTGGCAATTCCTTTAATTTAGGAATTAATATGCTTCTACACACTAAGATCCACTACCCCCTTGTGGCTCAATGTTTTCGATTAGAAAATGATGGTGCTACTTCTCGCACAATTATTCGGTCATTTATGTTATAACCCCTGTTCTCCTATATTGGAAGTTCGAGCCAAGGGGTGATTACCATTCGTTGGGTTTGTGGGCAGGTTTCCAATGACTTAGGATTACGGAGTAAAACTGTTCACGTAACTTTCCTCCATCACTAACTACTGACTAATCATAACCCAGCGCCAAATGCCAGATACAGTTATGAAAAAAGATCCTTTCAATTATATTGACATTACATCAAAGAGAACACTGTTTGTATGCATATTCAGTAAGAATATGTTTGAGCACAGTGAGTGGTGTTGCAATAAAAACACCTTCAAATTGATCGTTTAACGTTTGCCTTAAAGAATGAATACCCTATAGATACTACACTTGCAACTGGACATTAATGTCGTAGAAGTATTTATATGTATCTAAAAGGAGTGAGCTTAAAATCCTTAAGCTTCATCATGTTTAATGGTGGAAAGCGCATTCGCATGATGGGAGAGAAGTTCATTATCTTATTTTTCCGCCGAATTGCACTTGATGCACTGATTCCCTTGAAATGAAATGGATACGTGTTCTAAGAAAAATATCCGGATGCAACGTGTGTTCAAGCCCCTCAGACTAGAACTAACCCTTCTTTAAGACAATAGCACAAAGTATGGAAGCAGAAATCTCTTCATGCCTCGGCAGATAAGACTTTGATGCAAAGCGAATGGCTAATTTCAGCCTAGAGTAGATCCGCAGCAAACGCCTCGCTTGATTGGCGACCAGCGCCTTTGTAGCAGCCATTGTACCTTCTCTCTCAGGCGTGCATTCTGCCGGCAACTCCTCAACGTCTGCCACTTGAGATAGCGCACTTCCTCGCTGGCTCCAGATGAATGAACGACAATAGAGCGATCAGCAAACTTCAAAGACGGCCAATGCACTTCTGTCTGCAATGATAACTGTTGGAGGAAACAATTGACTTTCAAGTTATAATGGTAGGAATGAACCGTTCCGCTTGTAAGATGCATCTGTCGAACGAGATAAAGTCAAAAGACGTGCAATTGTCTCAGCAATGACATATTGCTTACTTTGTATATACCTTTATGTTTTAGCATGTCAAACTTAAGGTAGAACCCTACTCGATACACGGGTCATTTTCAAAACTTCTGAAAACTGAGTTTAATGAAGGCAACGGCACTTATTATATTGTAAAGGTTACATCTCATAGTTGCCGAATAATAGTATACTTATCAATAAGTGGCTATTTTGAGGTAATGCGGCACCCTTAAAGAACATATCTGGACGTGTTTCGTTTTTTGGCAAAATGTCAAGACTCGCCCTTTAATTGAAAATGAGAGTCTACCATATGATCATTCATATCTTTGGTAAGGTGCAAGGTCCTTCCTCAACAGGCTATCTGCACGATGAGTATTTTAAAAACATTTTTGAATGTTCCCATAAGCCCCAGAATTACTAACAGCACGTGGTTTACATAGTAAATGCTGATTTTCAAGTCCTGTCAGAATTCAAGGTACCTGTGACATGACCTTCATATCTGTCATATTCTAAAATACTGGCTTCGAGGACTGCATCATTATTCACTTTTATCCAAAAAATGAGATGAAAACTTTGGTCAAAATGGTCTAGCTCGAAGGAATCAGCATTGTTGCAGCAGACGGCCATGTCGTTCGGGACCAATTTAACAAGGAATACCCCCAAGGGCCCCGCCTTTTGTTCTCTTGACCGTACCACAATAGAAAGTTGCTAGGTCGAGATTCATCGCAAATGTCACTCATTGTGATCACTACTCATGTGTAACCTTTTGTTTTGATATCCATGCTTAATGGCCAGCCAAGGACACCACCTAGTGGTAATGATTTAGCTGTACTAGACTAACACCTTAAGTTGTTTCTCGTATTGGTTTGCAACCGTTCGCCAAATCATGCTACAAAATACAGACGGTACTGATTCAGATTCTTTTCTACAATGTGATCGCTAAATCGAGAGTAAGAATTTGAAATTGAAATTAACTACAACTGGTGTTTAATCTACATGTTGTTGCAAGTGTATAAAGTGATGCCCAATCTATGTTATTATTCTTATCTAGGTCGTGTTTTCTCTTTTGTGTGCCAGGTGGAACCTCTGATGCCATGAAGTCAACTGCTCCCTTTTTGCCCTGTGTTAGCCATTCTACTGAGGTTTTATTAAGGTATACGCTTTTGGGTGTGTTTCTCACTTCCTTTTCCAATGATTTGGAATGCCTTTCCAGCAAAATAGGCAGTGAACACTATTTTCGTTTACCAATCACTATCTTTCAATTTCGTTTATTTTCCCTCATCCAACAAAGGAAACTTTGTCAATATTCGCGTATTTCGTTGCATGCTTCTAAGAACTATGGGTAACATGTGGTGGGTGGCCACGTATGGGGGTAAGGCCAAAAGCATTCCCCTGGGGTCTGGCCACTAAATGGCACGGTTGGTGCCTAAAGCCCCTTTTACACTAGCAGAAATTTTGCTGGCAACGTACTGGCGACCATTGGCGACGGGGGGGCAATAAGTGAGTTAGTAAGTATTTATTGACTATATCTTCGATATAAAAGATACATTGTACAAACTTGATTCAATAGAAAATTATGGGGGTAAAAATGTGGTGGCAATCCCCCACAACCATATTTTGCCACCACGTTGCGAGCAAGTTGCCAGCATAGTGTAAAAGGGGCTTTAGGCGTTATAGGCATGGCAATGTGTATATGTCCCATAGGTATGACCTTGAAGCCGTGTTTTTACTGGCTGTCTGAAATCGGACATTTCAAAATTGTTACAGTCTCTGTTCTGCCACTTTAATGCTTAGTATTATATGGCCAGTATTTCCAGTGGGCGGGGGGAAACTCATCGACCTAATCAATTTCGTTTATCATCTCAATGTTTGCCAATTCAAAACTTACAATGACCCCACCATCAGAACTTGTTTAAAATGCCACGCGCCGGATTCGATACCGAGATGTTCGAGAGTGGACTAGCCAGTGTGCATGGAGTGGTCTTCTCGGCTATTGGGGCAGCCCTCGACAGCCACTTTCATCTGGATCATCTGGATCAATCGGGTTCGCTGATTTTCCACATCCGCTATTCTGTAACGTTTGAGCCTAAAAGTGCATGGAAATACCGCGATAGTCTAAACTAACGTCCATTCTATTCTCTCTGATACGAGTCCTCCACATAACAATGTGGAACTCTGGAGATGCGGGACATACCGGTATCCATCATAGGTCAACCCGGGAGGGGCTTAGTTGCATGTCAATCACACTATCCGTGACACTCCCATGACACCTCTATGGATTAGCGCACGGTAATCTTAATCCACAGTCAATAGAAAGTGACGGACGCGATAATCTATTGATCCGTAGAGACACTGCCTACTCGGGTTGTACTTATCTTTCGGCAAACAGACCCTGGTCAGGGTGGGCGGGGGCAGTGTGTATGTATTCACGTCTAGCATATACATATACTTGTACCACAGTTGCTTGCCTTCCACCAATCAGAGGCCTCGAAAAGTGTAGGGTTATAGGACTTGTAGCATGGCCTGCTCCCTTTAGCCAATCACAGGCCTCGAAAAGTGTGTTCTTATTTCCTGAAGAACACGGTTAGCTGTCTTTGTCTCACCCACAAAGAGATGTTCACTGACCACAGAGGCTTTGCCCTCTGTAGGAGTGAAGCCCCTGTGGTCAGTGGACACCTACCTGTGGGTGAAACAAAAGCAGGTGAACCGTGGTCATTCGGGAAAGCACACTTGCGGAGATACCTTATATATATATATATATATATATATATATATATATATATATATATATATATATATATATATATATATATATATATATATATATATATATATATATATATATGTATGTATATGTATATATATATATATATATATATATATATATATATTTATATATATATATATATATATATATAGAGAGAGAGAGAGAGAGAGAGAGAGCATTATTCTGCACTGAAAATCAACATCATTTTAAATCTGTGCGTCTCTGATGTGATGAGACACTACATGGAAGGCCATAGAGCAGGGTATTCTGTTGGATATTTACAATAGCCGAAATAAAGACATCTAAACATGAATCTACCATGAGATATGATGTGTACCCCCACACACTGCTCGCCCGAATATCCTACCTTCTCCATTGCCAGAGCGCTAAACTATGTGTCCTATTAACGTCAGATAATCGAGAGGAATCTGCAGGCCTTCCCATCCCTTATCCTTCACTTTTCCTTTCCTGTACTTCCTGTGTTCTGGAGCCTACCTTTTCTCGGCCTGAGATTGGCTGAAGGGAGCTGGCCATGCTACAAGATAGAAAGAACTACTCGGGGCCTAGGTTATGGGGGACCACCCTCGGTTCCCCACTCGTGCTGCGCACTCGTGCAGAAACTTGGGTTTTCCCCCATAACCCACGGCCCCTCGTGTTCTTTCCATCACATAACCCACACTTTTCAAGCCTTTGTACTCTAAGCTGCCTAAAACCAAAGGTGTTACCCAAGGGTATACTTTTCTCGGCCTGTGATTAATGGAAGGCAGTCAACTGTGGTACAAGCCACATAGACTCCTCGGAAGCTGTGGTGTATGGGATACCCTTGGGGTTACTCGGCTTCGCCTCGTAACATCTTGGGTATATCCCATACACCACAGCTTCCTTGGGGTCTATCTATCACTTACATGAATCAGTTTCGCGTAAGCTGTACATGTAGTTACCATGGATTTATAGATAGAGATCAACTATAAAGAGCCCACTTCAGATAACTCTACATTCTGCTAACGGTGATGATAGTGATGTTGAGGCATGTCGTGATCTTGCTCTGCCTTGCTGGATAGCCTGACCTGATGGTGTCATTGACTGCTCGCTGTCTCTCACCGTTCAGATAACTCTACATTCTGCTTACGGTAATGATAGTGATGTTGAGGGAGGCATGTCGTGATCTTGCTCTACCTTGCTGCAGGATAGCCTGACCTGATGGTGTCATTGACTGCTCGCTGTCTCTCACCGTTCAGATAACTCTACATTCTGCTAACGGTAATGATAGTGATGTTGAGGCATGTCGTGATCTTGCTCTGCCTTGCTGGATAGCCTGACCTGATGGTGCCATTGACTGCTCGCTGTCTCTCACCGTTCAGATAACTCTACATTCTGCTAACGGTAATGATAGTGATGTTGAGGCATGTCGTGATCTTGCTCTACCTTGCTGGATAGCCTGACCTGATGGTGTCATTGACTGCTCGCTGTCTCTCACCGTTGCCGGATAGCCTGACCTGATGGTGTCATTGACTGCTCGCTGTCTCTCACCGTTGCTGGATAGCCTGACCTGATGGTGTCATTGACTGCTCGCTGTCTCTCACCGTTGCTGGATAGCCTGACCTGATGGTGTCATTGACTGCTCGCTGTCTCTCACCTTTGCTGGATAGCCTGACCTGATGGTGTCATTGACTGCTCGCTGTCTCTCACCGTTGCTGGATAGCCTGACCTGATGGTGTCATTGACTGCTCGCTGTCTCTCACCGTTGCTGGATAGCCTGACCTGATGGTGTCATTGACTGCTCGCTGTCTCTCACCGTTGCTGGATAGCCTGACCTGATGGTGTCATTGACTGCTCGCTGTCTCTCACCGTTGCTGGATAGCCTGACCTGATGGTGTCATTGACTGCTCGCTGTCTCTCACCGTTGCTGGATAGCCTGACCTGATGGTGTCATTGACTGCTCGCTGTCTCTCACCGTTGCTGGATAGCCAGACCTGATGGTGCCATTGACTGCTCGCTGTCTCTCACCGTTGCTGGATAGCCTGACCTGATGGTGTCATTGACTGCTCGCTTTCTCTCACCGTTGCCGGATAGCCTGACCTGATGGTGTCATTGACTGCTCGCTGTCTCTCACCGTTGCTGGATAGCCTGACCTGATGGTGTCATTGACTGCTCGCTGTCTCTCACCGTTGCTGGATAGCCTGACCTGATGGTGTCATTGACTGCTCGCTGTCTCTCACCGTTGCTGGATAGCCTGACCTGATGGTGTCATTGACTGCTCGCTGTCTCTCACCGTTGCTGGAGAGCCTGACCTGATGGTGTCATTGACTGCTCGCTGTCTCTCACCGTTGCCGGATAGCCTGACCTGATGGTGTCATTGACTGCTCGCTGTCTCTCACCGTTGCCGGATAGCCTGACCTGATGGTGTCATTGAATGCTCGCTGTCTCTCACCGTTGCTGGATAGCCTGACCTGATGGTGTCATTGACTGCTCGCTGTCTCTCACCGTTGCTGGATAGCCTGACCTGATGGTGTCATTGACTGCTCGCTGTCTCTCACCGTTCAGATAACTCTACATTCTGCTAACGGTAATGATAGTGATGTTGAGGCATGTCGTGATCTTGCTCTGCCTTGCTGGATAGCCTGACCTGATGGTGCCATTGACTGCTCGCTGTCTCTCACCGTTGCTGGATAGCCTGACCTGATGGTGTCATTGACTGCTCGCTGTCTCTCACCGTTCAGATAACTCTACATTCTGCTAACGGTAATGATAGTGATGTTGAGGCATGTCGTGATCTTGCTCTGCCTTGCTGGAGAGCCTGACCTGATGGTGTCATTGACTGCTCGCTGTCTCTCACCGTTCAGATAAGTCTACATTCTGCTAACGGTAATGATAGTGATGTTGAGGCATGTCGTGATCTTGCTCTGCCTTGCTGGAGAGCCTGACCTGATGGCGTCATTGACTGCTCGCTGTCTCTCACCGTTGCTGGATAGCCTGACCTGATGGTGTCATTGACTGCTCGCTGTCTCTCACCGTTCAGATAACTCTACATTCTGCTAACGGTAATGATAGTGATGTTGAGGCATGTCGTGATCTTGCTCTGCCTTGCTGGAGAGCCTGACCTGATGGTGTCATTGACTGCTTGCTGTCTCTCACCGTTCAGATAAGTCTACATTCTGCTAACGGTAATGATAGTGATGTTGAGGCATGTCGTGATCTTGCTCTGCCTTGCTGGAGAGCCTGACCTGATGGTGTCATTGACTGCTCGCTGTCTCTCACCGTTGCTGGATAGCCTGACCTGATGGTGTCATTGACTGCTCGCTGTCTCTCACCGTTGCCGGATAGCCTGACCTGATGGTGTCATTGACTGCTCGCTGTCTCTCACCGTTGCTGGATAGCCTGACCTGATGGTGTCATTGACTGCTCGCTGTCTCTCACCGTTGCCGGATAGCCTGACCTGATGGTGTCATTGACTGCTCGCTGTCTCTCACCGTTGCTGGATAGCCTGACCTGATGGTGTCATTGACTGCTCGCTGTCTCTCACCGTTGCTGGATAGCCTGACCTGATGGTGTCATTGACTGCTCGCTGTCTCTCACCCTTGCTGGATAGCCAGACCTGATGGTGCCATTGACTGCTCGCTGTCTCTCACCGTTGCTGGATAGCCTGACCTGATGGTGTCATTGACTGCTCGCTGTCTCTCACCGTTGCCGGATAGCCTGACCTGATGGTGTCATTGACTGCTCGCTGTCTCTCACCGTTGCTGGATAGCCTGACCTGATGGTGTCATTGACTGCTCGCTGTCTCTCACCGTTGCTGGATAGCCTGACCTGATGGTGTCATTGACTGCTCGCTGTCTCTCACCGTTGCTGGATAGCCTGACCTGATGGTGTTATTGACTGCTTGCTGTCTCTCACCGTTGCTTGAGAGCCTGACCTGATGGTGTCATTGACTGCTCGCTGTCTCTCACCGTTGCCGGATAGCCTGACCTGATGGTGTCATTGACTGCTCGCTGTCTCTCACCGTTGCCGGATAGCCTGACCTGATGGTGTCATTGAATGCTCGCTGTCTCTCACCGTTGCTGGATAGCCTGACCTGATGGTGTCATTGACTGCTCGCTGTCTCTCACCGTTGCTGGATAGCCTGACCTGATGGTGTCATTGACTGCTCGCTGTCTCTCACCGTTGCTGGATAGCCTGACCTGATGGTGTCATTGACTGCTCGCTGTCTCTCACCGTTGCTGGATAGCCTGACCTGATGGTGTCATTGACTGCTCGCTGTCTCTCACCGTTGCCGGATAGCCTGACCTGATGGTGTCATTGAATGCTCGCTGTCTCTCACCGTTGCTGGATAGCCTGACCTGATGGTGTCATTGACTGCTCGCTGTCTCTCACCGTTGCTGGATAGCCTGACCTGATGGTGTCATTGACTGCTCGCTGTCTCTCACCGTTGCTGGATAGCCTGACCTGATGGTGTCATTGACTGCTCGCTGTCTCTCACCATTGCCGGACAGCCTGACCTGATGGTGTTATTGACTGCTCGCTGTCTCTCACCGTTGCCGGATACAAATCGTGGCCGTGGCAAGGGAGAATGGTGCCAGCAACCTGGGTTAGACGGTGGTTTTCGTTGGTGCTCTGGCTTCCTTCACCACTCACAACTGGCTATGTACGATTTAGTTTATATATGGCAGAACAAATGTCGATAATTCAAAAATCTGTTGCGGATCAAAAGCTAAATGTTCTAGAGTTGAAAGTAATCACGAACTAAGAAATCGGCGGCTAGCGGATGCGGATGCTATTTTTTGTGTGACAGCGTATGCATATTTGCGTTCAACAGAATATCATTCTAACATTATGAATACAAAGGAGTACTAATAGGCTGCTAGTCGAGTGGTCTTCAGTGCTGCCATTGATTGCTCGCTGTCTCTCACCACTACCTTGGTTTCAAATCCCTTCAGGGCTATGTGAGAAAGTTTTCAGTGACTTGGGATAAGGCGGCGATTTTCCTTGGACACTTAGGTTTCCTCCACAACTTATCACTGGCTAGCCACAACGTAGCTGCAATATGGCGGAAAAGGTGATGAAAAATGAAATTCCGAAATCCAGTGGATGTATGCTTGAAAGGTTGAAGGCTTGCTGCGAAGTGAAGAACTGTATGTATAATAAACATCGATAAAATATATGGAGCTACAGGTGTTCAATATCCGTTGTATTGTGTTGTGAACCTCACTACATGTATTGATGTATACGTATCCGGTCTACATTCCTTGTTTGGACGGTTAAGATTCAATAAAGTAAATACATTGGTATATAAGTGTGTGTTTGTAGCAGCTGGCGTGTCTGCAGTTCTCTCTCTCTCTCTCTCTCTCTGTAGCTTTATCAGCTGTATTATCATAACTAAAAAAACACCGTAAGAACAAAATGTTACAAACATAACAATGGAAAATATATACAAAAATATAAAACATGTTACATATAATGAAAGAAAATAGCTTTCACCATACATTTCAACAGTGATGCATAATATATATCTCCGGTGCCGTCCGTCAGGTTAATTATTTCCATGCCATTCCCTGAACATACGTGTATAACCTATCCACACTGCCGTACTATACAATTTTGCATATCGTAACTTTGGACATCACTCATCGAAATCGATATTTTAAATTCGGACTATTGGTCTAGCGGCCACATCCTCAAAGGGCTCTAAAATGAGAGTTTTATTACCCCACCGAGTAGCTCCTATTTCTTGGTCTCAAATGAAAGGGAAGTATCTGGGATTTATGAAAGTACCGTGCCACCATTTGGGGACACGGTGAAATTTTTTCTAGAACCGGGTAAGCAGACCAACCCAGGATTAACCTGGTGACCGATTTTAGGGCAAACATACTGGAAAAATGATAGGTTGAGGTAAAAGATTTGGCCATAAAAATTCGAACAATCCACTTCATGACACAAGTGACCACTCATCTAAGAGCGCATACCATACTCTACCAAGTGACACATAAGGCATGACTGACTGTGACCTTGACCTTGAGTTCAAGGTCAGAGAGGGGCTATTTGGAAGCTTAAATACAAATCTGTAGGTTTGGCATTAAGATTAAATTCTACCACTTTCAATGAAAGCGTTTTTTTCAATGATATATGTAGGGAGTAATACAGTAGCTTTCACTTGTAAGCATGGGCACAGAGGCCCAGAAGTCTTTTCTATCACAAACTTGGTTGAAGTTTAATGAAAGTGCCTCTTTTGGATTTTTTCCTGTTATATTAGAGCTTTTTCATCCCTTAACTGTTCCACTACCAGCTGACTTATTTGTTAATACTGTAGAACGACATATCATATTCATGTGTTTGTTTCATTAACAATAGTTTTATATGTCAGAATTTGTGTAGTCAAATAAACGGGAGTGAAAATATATTTAAATTTATTTTCTCCCCAAAAAATACGGAGGTGAAAATAGATATTTATGTATTTTCTCTTTCACACTTGGTCCATCGTAGATTTGCATTTAGACTTCCAAATAACCTCTTTTTGACCTTGAACTCAAGGCCAAGGTTACAGTCAGTCATGCCACTATGTCATTAGGTAGAGTATGGTATGCCCTCTAAAATGAGTGGTCACCTGTATCATGAAGTGGATTGTTCGAATTTTTATGGCCAAATCTACTCCCAACCAATCTTTTTTCAGTATATTTGCTGTGAAATTGCTCACCAGGCTAATCCTGGGGTGGTCTGCTTAACCGGTTCTAGAAAAAATCTGACCGTGTCCCCAAATGGTGACACGGTACTTTCATATATCCCAGATACTCCCCTTTCATTTGAGACCAAGAAAAAAGAGCTACTCGGTGGGGTAATTACAATTCCCATTTTTGGCTAATGGCCGCTAGTCTATACCGGGGTGGCTAGGCAAGCGTGAGGATTGTGCGACCTGTTGTGTCATATATACCCACTTCTTGTAGGGGTTACTAGTTTGATCACGACTCGTTCATGTTAAACAACAACACCGCTACACTACTTACTCAATCCCAACATAACGAAACTGGCCCATATCTAGTATCTAGGCTGCCCCCATGGCAAAGCGGTGCAATGCATTGCGTGTTGACTGCTCGCTGTGTGTCACCGAGGCTACACACGCCTCAGGGCGTGACTTTCTTGTGAGAAATGTGAGGAGGAATCTACCAGTGAATCCAAATCCCCGCGTCTTTTGTTATTCTCCACAATGAATAGATATTATATATTCTATTGTTTAGATATTTGGCTGGACGTGAGCGAACTCTCATTAGGCAAGTTTACTATAGTATTTTCCATAAGAACTCCCTAATAAGGCAAGATGCACGATCATCAGTGTTCATAATAAGCATTATAGTCTTTCTAGTAATTATGATACCATGGTATAATTATATTATCAGCGAACTGACAAGAGTACAATACCGAATATATTGTTGGCACAAACATGAAACCATACCTAACACGACGCGTCCTTGGAAACAGGTTCGTATTGTCAAAGCGCCTCTGGAGGCGAAAGGAAAAACCAGACAAACTTTCGCTGTACCTGTTCTGTAGTTCAGTGCTTTGTCCGACTTCACTATGATACGAACAGAGTGAAGTGGGTCACACCTTGGGGCTACTTCATACATATGGTTTACCATTTTGGAATTTTAACAACATTTAACCCTTTGAGAGTGATTTTCTCCTTTGTCTTAGAATGTGGTATGGAGACTCTTGAATTTTGCATTTCGTCAAGGGGAAAATCAACTTGTAATAAATTGAATTGTGTCCGAAGTGTAATATGTAACAATTTTTCCAAATACGGAGCTGACAAGCACTGACCAAGCTGACAGCACTTCATTCCTCTCCGATGTTTTAGCCACGTTTTACAGTGAGATTTTTTTCCAAATACGTTTCCAATAACAAATAATATGTAAGAATGTTCTGGTCAACAACGGTAATATATTTGTGAAAATATCAAGGTGTCCTTGCATTGTCAGGTTCAAAGATTTAGAAACTGAGGAAAGTGTTTTGTTTTCAGCTCTGCTGCGTATTTAGGGTTAGTCGTTACTGTTAGTGTTAGCGAGAACTGAAGTATCAGGGGATAACCTCCGCCATATCTCAGCTCACTCTGTCATCATTCTGCCCGGGACAGGGTTCTAACCCAGCCAGTGGTGAGAAACGTTTTATGCATGAAACTTCGTGGCATGAAAAGTTCATGTTCATGGATGTGTCATCGTCTTGAGAGGATATGTCTTATCGTGACAAAATGCGTTGTAGATCCGGAGAGTGGCAACATTCTTGCCCTTTGATAACAGTCCTAAGGTTCCAAACGGTACTTGCAACAGCCCTTCACATCGCCACACATTTCTGAAACGACACCTGCGAACTGCTTATGAGGATTCAGAGCAAACTTATGGAAAACATGCCACGCACAGATACTATTTAATAAAAGGTATAGTTTCGTCTTCTCTTTGTCCAAATTTTATTTGAGCTTGTGAGAGTAGAAAGGTTTCCATCGATTTCTACTGCAGTCAGGAATTTTGGGGAATCCAGCCATCACGTGACAGTGACACAGGCAAAAGGGTAAGTTATGTGACATCTGCCAGTTCCTTATTTCCGTACATGCATGTTTCAAATGTTTCATGCATGGAAAAATCGTGGCATGGAAGTTTGCATGCATGAAAATGACATTTCCATGCATGAATGTGAAGATTTCGCCCCTGGCATGATTTTTTCGCCCAAGAAAATGGCATTGTTATTTTTGGCTATACACAATTTCATGCATGATTTTCATCCATGTAAATTTTGGGGCAAAACTTTCATCTTCATACATGAAAATTATATTTTCATGCACGGAAATTTCATTTTCATGCATGAAAGAGGTAATTTTCATTTCACAATTTGTTCATACATGAGACTGTATTGGCAGATAAACCTGTCAAAATATGCTAATTCGCTAAAAAGTCTGCCTTTTTATATAAATCGCTTACTTTCAAAGGTGACCCCGGCCCATTTGAAAAATGAGAATGTGTTTTAATGTTATTCCTAAAGTCCTTGCTATACTTGCTATTGGATTAGTGAATATCAGCTATTTAGATTTCTTCTGTTCTGAAAAGCATTGGCCTGAAAATGAGACATAGGCTGATTTTTTCATATTTTGTCCACAGGGGGGTGGGTTAGAGAGGCCAATATCTCAAAATGCTCAAGGATGCCAAGGTGTCAGCCGGCATTTTCTGAAAAGCCAATCCTTACTCTCTTATAATCAATCATAAAAACACTATACCTGACAAAACAAGTTTCACCCCAAAGATGTGTTTTGGCTGCCTGACTAAAATATATTATTGTCAAATAATGAAATGCTATGTTTCCAAGCTCCTACCTAAACATTGTGAACACAAGAGACTGCTTATTTATCAGCTAGGGCATCCTTGTAAAATGGTCTTTATTACTGATGGAGAAATAACCTCATGTACTTCTTATTTTTATGAGATCCACAAGCCCGAAAATCAGGAAAAATGCTAAATGCTCATGTATTTGAGATAATTCCCTACATTCACAGGCTCATATTTGACTAAAGGAAAGATCAGGTAGTATTTCTAAATAATTTCCATCCTCCCTACATGGAACTCTTGCACATTAATGAGTGACAGGGGTTGTGCAACCTTTCCATCCTGCGATATAAGGGTCCTGAAAATACGAAAAAACGCTAAAAAGTTTGCCGTTTTTGAACAAATTGCTTATTTTCAAAGGTCACCTCGGCTCATTTAAAAAATGAGAATGTCTTTGAATGATATTTGGGAAGTCCTTGCTATAATTGCTATTGGATTGGTGAATTTCAGCTGTGTAGATTTTTCTGGTTTTGAAATACAGGGGCCAATATCTCAAAATGCACAAGGATGCCAGAGTGTTATCCGGCATTTTCTGAAAAGGCTTGGCTTACTCTCGTATAATCAATCATAAAAAACTATACCTGACAAAACCAGGTTCACCCCCAAAATGGGTTTTGGCTGCCGGACTATATTGATTGATTTCGTTAAGGAGCAGACTGCTTGTGTGATACAGGTGCAATAGGGTTAATTCACAATCCTGTGAACAGTCAGTGGCCGTAGCTAAGGGAAGGGGCTAATGGTAACTTCCTAACCCATATTACCACGACGACCATCCTGTGCACAGTGGCCGTAGCTAAGGGAAGGGGCTAATGGTAACTTCCTAACCCATATTACCACGACGACCATCCTGTGCACAGTGGCCGTAGCTAAGGGAAGGGGCTAATGGTAACTTCCTAACCCATATTACCACGACGACCATCCTGTGCACAGTGGCCGTAGCTGAGGGAAGGGGCTAATGGTAACCTCCTAACCCATATTACCACGACGACCATCCTGTGCACAGTGGCCGTAGCTAAGGGAAGGGGCTAATGGTAACCTCCTAACCCATATTACCACGACGACCATCCTGTGCACAGTGGCCGTAGCTGAGGGAAGGGGCTAATGGTAACCTCCTAACCCATATTACCACGACGACCATCCTGTGCACAGTGGCCGTAGCTGAGGGAAGGGGCTAATGGTAACCTCCTAACCCATATTACCACGACGACCATCCTGTGCACAGTGGCCGTAGCTGGGGGAAGGGGCTAATGGTAACCTCCTAACCCATATTACCACGACGACCATCCTGTGCACAGTGGTCGTAGCTGAGGGAAGGGGCTAATGGTAACCTCCTAACCCATATTACCACGACGACCATCCTGTGCACAGTCAGTGGCCGTAGCTGAGGGAAGGGGCTAATGGTAACTTCCTAACCCATATTACCACGACGACCATCCTGTGCACAGTGGCCGTAGCTGAGGGAAGGGGCTAATGGTAACTTCCTAACCCATATTACCACGACGACCATCCTGTGCACAGTGGCCGTAGCTGAGGGAAGGGGCTAATGGTAACTTCCTAACCCATATTACCACGACGACCATCCTGTGCACAGTCAGTGGCCGTAGCTGAGGGAAGGGGCTAATGGTAACTTCCTAACCCATATTACCACGACGACCATCCTGTGCACAGTGGCCGTAGCTGAGGGAAGGGGCTAATGGTAACTTCCTAACCCATATTACCACGACGACCATCCTGTGCACAGTCAGTGGCCGTAGCTGTAGGAAGGGGCTAATGGTAACTTCCTAACCCATATTACCACGACGACCATCCTGTGCACAGTGGCCGTAGCTGAGGGAAGTGGCTAATGGTAACTTCCTAACACATATTACCACGACGACCATCCTGTGCACAGTGGCCGTAGCTGAGGGAAGGGGCTAATGGTAACTTCCTAACACATATTACCACGACGACCATCCTGTGCACAGTGGCCGTAGCTAAGGGAAGGGGCTAATGGTAACTTCCTGACCCATATTACCACGACGACCATCCTGTGCAGAGTGGCCGTAGCTGAGGGAAGGGGCTAATGGTAACTTCCTAACCCATATTACCACGACGACCATCCTGTGCACAGTGGCCGTAGCTGAGGGAAGGGGCTAATGGTAACTTCCTAACCCATATTACCACGACGACCATCCTGTGCACAGTCAGTGGCCGTAGCTGGGGGAAGGGGCTAATGGTAACTTCCTAACCCATATTACCACGACGACCATCCTGTGCACAGTCAGTGGCCGTAGCTGGGGGAAGGGGCTAATGGTAACTTCCTAACCCATATTACCACGACGACCATCCTGTGCACAGTGGCCGTAGCTGAGGGAAGGGGCTAATGGTAACGTCCTAACCCATATTACCACGACGACCATCCTGTGCACAGTGGCCGTAGCTGAGGGAAGGGGCTAATGGTAACTTCCTAACCCATATTACCACGACGACCATCCTGTGCACAGTCAGTGGCCGTAGCTGAGGGAAGGGGCTAATGGTAACTTCCTAACCCATATTACCACGACGACCATCCTGTGCACAGTCAGTGGCCGTAGCTAAGGGAAGGGGCTAATGGTAACTTCCTAACCCATATTACCACGACGACCATCCTGTGCACAGTCAGTGGCCGTAGCTAAGGGAAGGGGCTAATGGTAACTTCCTAACCCATATTACCACGACGACCATCCTGTGCACAGTGGCCGTAGCTAAGGGAAGGGGCTAATGGTAACTTCCTAACCCATATTACCACGACGTCCATCCTGTGCACAGTGGCCGTAGCTGAGGGAAGGGGCTAATGGTAACTTCCTAACCCATATTACCACGACGACCATCCTGTGCACAGTGGCCGTAGCTGAGGGAAGGGGCTAATGGTAACTTCCTAACCCATATTACCACGACGACCATCCTGTGCACAGTGGCCCTAGCTGAGGGAAGGGGCTAATGGTAACTTCCTAACCCATATTACCACGACGACCATCCTGTGCACAGTGGCCGTAGCTGAGGGAAGTGGCTAATGGTAACGTCCTAACCCATATTACCACGACGACCATCCTGTGCACAGTGGCCGTAGCTGAGGGAAGGGGCTAATGGTAACTTCCTAACCCATATTACCACGACGACCATCCTGTGCACAGTGGCCGTAGCTGAGGGAAGGGGCTAATGGTAACTTCCTAACCCATATTACCACGACGACCATCCTGTGCACAGTGGCCGTAGCTGAGGGAAGGGGCTAATGGTAACTTCCTAACCCATATTACCACGACGACCATCCTGTGCACAGTGGCCGTAGCTGAGGGAAGGGGCTAATGGTAACTTCCTAACCCATATTACCACGACGACCATCCTGTGCACAGTGGCCGTAGCTGAGGGAAGGGGCTAATGGTAACTTCCTAACCCATATTACCACGACGACCATCCTGTGCACAGTGGCCGTAGCTGAGGGAAGGGGCTAATGGTAACTTCCTAACCCATATTACCACGACGACCATCCTGTGCACAGTCAGTGGCCGTAGCTGAGGGAAGGGGCTAATGGTAACTTCCTAACCCATATTACCACGACGACCATCCTGTGCACAGTCAGTGGCCGTAACTACGGGAAGGGGCTAATGGTAACTTCCTAACCCATATTACCACGACGACCATCCTGTGCACAGTCAGTGGCCGTAGCTAAGGGAAGGGGCTAATGGTAACTTCCTAACCCATATTACCACGACGACCATCCTGTGCACAGTGGCCGTAGCTAAGGGAATGGGGCTAATGGTAACTTCCTAACCCATATTACCACGACGACCATCCTGTGCACAGTGGCCGTAGCTGAGGGAAGGGGCTAATGGTAACTTCCTAACCCATATTACCACGACGACCATCCTGTGCACAGTCAGTGGCCGTAGCTGAGGGAAGGGGCTAATGGTAACTTCCTAACCCATATTACCACGACGACCATCCTGTGCACAGTGGCCGTAGCTAAGGGAAGGGGCTAATGGTAACCTCCTAACCCATATTACCACGACGACCATCCTGTGCACAGTCAGTGGCCGTAGCTGAGGGAAGGGGCTAATGGTAACTTCCTAACCCATATTACCACGACGACCATCCTGTGCACAGTCAGTGGCCGTAGCTGGGGGAAGGGGCTAATGGTAACTTCCTAACCCATATTACCACGACGACCATCCTGTGCACAGTGGCCGTAGCTGGGGGAAGTGGCTAATGGTAACTTCCTAACCCATATTACCACGACGACCATCCTGTGCACAGTGGCCGTAGCTGGGGGAAGGGGCTAATGGTAACTTCCTAACACATATTACCACGACGACCATCCTGTGCACAGTGGCCGTAGCTGAGGGAAGGGGCTAATGGTAACTTCCTAACCCATATTACCACGACGACCATCCTGTGCACAGTGGCCGTAGCTGGGGGAAGGGGCTAATGGTAACTTCCTAACACATATTACCACGACGACCATCCTGTGCACAGTGGCCGTAGCTGAGGGAAGGGGCTAATGGTAACTTCCTAACACATATTACCACGACGACCATCCTGTGCACAGTGGCCGTAGCTGGGGGAAGTGGCTAATGGTAACTTCCTAACCCATATTACCACGACGACCATCCTGTGCACAGTGGCCGTAGCTGGGGGAAGTGGCTAATGGTAACTTCCTAACCCATATTACCACGACGACGGTCCTGACCCATAGATATAGGATGTACCCTATTGATGATACTGGAGAGAAGGCGGTTTAAGCTGCAGTCACGGGGCCAAGTACCTTATCAATCAAAACTGCCAAACCAGATTGCTTAAGGAACAAAAAAAATCCCTTATCATTCATGAGTTTAATTTTCAAGGGGAATACAGTGTTCGGGGGAAGAGGAAATCCCAATCCATTAAGAAGAAAATTGCAAATCCGAAGAGATCAAACGTACATATGTAGATCTGTCATCAGCTTCAGTGAGATAATAAGAGCTGATTGGTCAATTTGTTGGTTGTACTGGGCTATGTTGGGGTCCTAACAGTGCGTTTGACAACTGTCATTGCAAGGAGCGCCAAATCTCTCCCGTTACGCTGTTGCCATGGTAACCTTGTCATGCCATAACATGGCAACAATAGAAGTGCAAGATGGCGGCCACTGCAGATTTCAAACCAACTTAATATCTTTAGAATTGAAAACTATTTGTGCAATTTAATCTGCACGCTTGGTACCTATCTGGAAAATAATATGGCGGAGAGTAATCTAGATGGATATGGGTATCTAACTCGCGAGTCCAAGTGAGAAGTTGCTGAGGGTCGTGCTGCCCAGTGCAATATAGACCGAGTGCTGCTTGTGGTTTATGAGGAAAATGGCGAAGATGATTTGTCTTTACGTAGAGGGTAAATGCACCATCAGAATAATTCAGGTATAAAATGAGAGTATACTTTTTACCTTTCAAATAACACCTGCTTAAGGAACAAAAAAAATCCCTTATCATTCATGAGTTTAATTTTCAAGGGGAATACAGTGTTCGGGGGAAGAGGAAATCCCAATCCATTAAGAAGAAAATTGCAAATCCGAAGAGATCAAACGTACATATGTAGATCTGTCATCAGCTTCAGTGAGATAATAAGAGCTGATTGGTCAATTTGTTGGTTGTACTGGGCTATGTTGGGGTCCTAACAGTGCGTTTGACAACTGTCATTGCAAGGAGCGCCAAATCTCTCCCGTTACTATAAAATGAGAGTATACTTTTTACCTTTCAAATAACACCTACACCAAACCTGTCCTCAGCACTCCTCTGTTTAATGTGTACAGGAGTGCGCAAGTAACAGGTTAGCCATACGGGGGGCATCCATCTTGACCAGGCCCGTGCAGGTGTGCTGCCTGAGCACCTGCTGTGCCACCAGTGGTCAAGAGATAGCAGTAACAGGGAAGCCTGACATGGACAGAATTAGTACTCATTATGAACCCATACCTTTCGGATGGTGCATTTGCCTTTTAATGTGTGTGTATATAGATTGATGGTATGTGTGGAGGGGGTATAAATGGTGAATCGGTGGGCCTAGTTACTAGACATTATGCGTTAAGCGCAGGTTAAAACTCAAACGTTTGTATGCTCTCAGCCACTTACTTTCTATCGCTATGAAGAATTAGAGTATGAAGAAGAGTATGAGAATATGGGAAAACACGATCATACAGGAGAGATTAAGTAACTGAATTTAAATTATATCTTGTATGCAGTGTATGGTAGATCATAAAACAGAGCTACATTTTTGAGGTATCTATTGGTAAAAAAATTATATTGATAACAAAACTGTAGGATGTTCAAAAGCAACCAAACAAGATAGACTATTTCATCATAATTCATGAATCATCCGTTGGCATCAAAAGCAAAAGATTGGTATTCATAATGCATTAATGTTGTCAATACGGTCTCCTTTTCCCAAAATTCTTTGCACAAGTTAAACATCTGAACATTGAAAATTAATTTATTTCCTATGGATGTTCAATTGTGTACGGAATCTCTCTCTCTCTCTCTCTCTCTCTCTCTCTCTCTCTCTCTCTCTCTCTCTCTCTCCACGAACACACACACACACATATATACAAAAAAATATATATATATATATATATATATATATATATATATATATATATATATATATATATATATATATATATACTAGAGATATGTGACGAGTAATTGATGCCAACACCTAAATACGTATTTTATTATCAAAACGTTGAGTAAGCGACCTGGGAACTTCCCAATGAGTTTATTGGGGAATCCCCGTCACGCGCGCGATATTGCAACATTGTAACGGCCAGCGTCTTTTGCCGTAGTGCAACCTCTAGCCATAAATTTCACCTTCGGTGAATTTTGAAAACGGCTGATCCATTTTTTTTAAAAATTGGCATAATTGAAGATCAGACAGGGGCTCAAAAAACTGTTAAGAGACATTTTTGAAAAAGAATTTGTGGACATTTTTATTCCAAGGAAATGGTCAAATTTGGGAAATTTGTACCCTTTTTTGACCGCTTAAGAATTTTTTTCATCTTTTGTCGAATTTCTCTGAAATTTGAAGCATGTAGAAGCCAACAATCTCAATTAAGATATTCACCGAACACATTTTTGATTAATATCTTTTATTTAAAGGAAATTGCCTTTGAGTAGGTTTACTTTCAGAATTACGCAACTATTTGTAACACGGAAATGTGCATTTCAAATGAGCCAATCAGCGCACTGTATGAAATCACGTGATTTCATTCATAGAGACAAAAAAAGTGCGGGAAATTACTGCATGGTCCAAATGATGTTGTATCAACCTTTTTTCCCATTTATCAACGTTATTTTATAGAGGATTTAAATAACCTCTATAGGAGCTTAAAATATACGTAACAGGAATCTTCTATTTTAGTACGTTCTGCTAGAAAACAACATTTAACAGACGTGGTTGAAGGACAGATCGAGGGATTCCCACATGACGTCATGAGGGGAATCCCACGATCTGCGGACAAAAACAAAACACTCTTGCTGTCGAGGAAATGTCTTTCAGAGCTTTGTTCATTGTTGTGCTTGACGATCAGACTTTGGAGTTTGGAATTTTGATTATCTTCATTTTTTCTGTCTGTCATATTCATGGTACGTTGTGATTAGCCGTTGTAAGTGTTGGAGGATACCGGAGTATTGGTGAAAACCACCCCCTAGCCCCAAGACACTGGCAACTTTCAGACTACCAGAATAAAGTGTATTTAGGCAGGTCTACTAAGGGTTACACTAATGTATTTAATGCTTGTCACAATCGAAAATTGTCTTTGAGGGAAACTTTTTCCATTTCTCATTTTAGATGATAAAGGAATACCAAGTATTTCATTATGAATTTATCCCGATTACAAAACAATTTTGATTTCATACATATATGATAATGCTAATGACTGTATTCATCTGCGAATTTTGAGGACCGAATAACAAGTTTATTGCCAGAAGATTATCTTATTCAAATAAGTTCTTTATGCCTTTTAACACAACTTTAATAAATGCAAATGTTAGTTTGATGACGTAAACCAATTTCTTTCATTTCATACAAACATAAGAACCTGTATGTTAGCTGAGATTTATGTGAGTGTTTGTAGAGTGAGAACTATATTTGAAAACAGCCCTGGTCTGGTCCTCCCCTTGTTGTTGGGTAAAAGGATCCCTAGGCTCACTATTTACGAGAATGACACCATACACTGTATTTCTGGATGCTCAATTCATTACATGTACAAACGTGTTCTGTAGAGCAAGACAGGAACGGGGAAGTATTACATGACTCCCCCAGGGGTGGGGGGCACTTGGATATTTAGGGGGGGGGGCATACGCTCGTTATCAAAATGAAAAAATACCCCTAAAGCACTGATTTCTGGCCAAGAAAGCACCCTTATTCTAATAAAAACGCTGACTTTTTCCAATAAATAAACACTGACATTGGATGAACGCAACACATATTTTAACTCTAGATTTTATCATCCTCTGCGTGTTTAGCGGCAGCAAGTGACGGCAGCAAACTCGGAAGCCCAGTCACTTCGGGAGTCACTCGGCGTCAGAGCCGCGTATATTTCGTGGATTGTAAGGTGATTTTGACCCCCATACTTCGTACCTGGGTACAAAAAAGTACCCTTCATTTACAAAATCGCGGACATGCAGAGGTCTTAAAAAAGACCCCTTCTTCCGCGAAATACGTAACGCGGGTGCCCCCCCCCCCCCCCCCCCGGGATGACTCCGTAGTGGTGTTGACTCTTTACGTAGGAGCGGCACTACTAGGAGTCACACATCTTGACGTAAGTATTTACCCTATTGTACGTCTTTGTGGCCGGTCAGATATATATATATACATATATATATATATATATATATATATATATATATATATATATATATATATATATATATATATATATATATATATATATATATATATATATATTCATGTTGTATATGGTGATCAGTGATCTAGTCTGACAGATTTTGTGCCTCTTTATGTCGCGTAAAGTCGCATAGGTGACTAGATTTGATAACGTAGATTGTATGAAATGATCGCCTTGATTTGAATCAGACAATAAATCATTTTCAACGCGCTCTTATTTACATATACGTTTTAGATTTAGTCAAAGTAAACTATAATACATATAATGATATATTTTACTGTGATTAGACCCTAGAAATGGGTAAGTGATAATAAACATTGCTCTCAAGAATGTGATCTGGGTGAATGGAGGATGTTATTCATTAATACATTTCAATAAACATATGGCCATTTCTGCTACCCTATTTAAGTTTATACTGCATTTAGACCCTTGACATGGGCCCCTAGAGCGTAATTGATAATACACAATGCTCTCAAGAATGTGATCCTGGTGAATGGAGGATGGTATTCATTGATACATTCAAATAAAGATATGGCCTTTTCTGCTGCCATATTTAAGTTTATACAGCATTGACGTGGGCCCCTAGAGCGTAAGTGATAATTCACACTGCTCTCAAAGCCCAAAATCCTTAATGCAATGCTATTGTCATTCTGCATATTTCACTTTTAATAAACATATTATAGTTTATTAAACAGTTTATAGTTGAATCCTATTCCGTCTTCAGTCTCTAACTTATCCATTCCTTTGTCAATATGTATGAATTTTAAAAGGACATAGTGATACAACTGATGAGACACTGCCCATTAATTCAGGAATTGGAGCACATATGCATGTTGTCATGGCAACCGCTTTTGAATTTTTGTTGCCATGGCAACCGTTTCAGAACGCTTTATGCTATTTCTTGATAACATGTTAAACTTCATTATCATCTTTTACAATCCTCAAAGTTTCATAAACATTGGAAAAGTCATTCAAAAGAAATTCATTAATGTCGCATTCAGATATAGAAAACTGTAAGCATTGCAACTTTGCAACTTCATTCATTCTGCATATTTCACTTGAATTGAACGCAAAGTAGAAACTTCAACCCTATTCGGTCTTCTGTCTCTGTCTAATCCATTCCTTTGTCAATATGTATGGAATTTTGAGAAAAGTATCTGTTGAACCCACTGATCATAGAAAATCATTAAATTAAAGAATTTGAGCACATACGCTTGTTACCATGGCAACCATTTTTGTCAAATTCTTGTTGCCATGGCAACCGTTTTAAGACATTTTACTTTTTTTAGCAGTGGAAATATCAAATTTCAATATCATTATTTACATGGCTTAAAGTTTCAGAAATATTGGGAAAGGTTTACACTAGGAAATAACAGTTTAGTTTGGCATCAATTACTTGTCACACATCTCTAGTATATATATATATATACATATATATATATATATATACATATATATATATATATATATATATATATATATAGAGAGAGAGAGAGAGAGAGAGAGAGAGAGAGAGAGAGTATAATGATGTATACAGGTACAATCATGCATTCATAGACGCATGCACCAGCACAAACATACTAATTAGCAGGATGTGTATTCGAATAAAGCATGTTTTGAAGCTACCTGGATCTGTCCCAAAGTTCTCATTGTCCACTTTCCCCGTCAACATATCTATCGCAGCATCCCACAATGGCGCTGCACCACCAAGAGAAAGGCTTTTGACCACAGTCAACCTTGTTAGTACAGCCTGTCGGAAATGTTTGTTTCATAATACGTCTGCTTGCCAATCACTGCGCCTATTTCATAATGGGCGTGTCAGAGGGCAACCTGATTCCATCTTCCTCTACACAATGAGCCACCTCGGAGCCTCAGAGAAGTTGATGGTTGAGGCGGCATTGAAGCCGTGTCTATTATTAGTTAGGACGAAGGCTCTGGGCCGACCTTGTACGTCATGGCATCACAATGACAACATGATTCAAGAGGGGAGATAAGGCAAAAGTAAAATAAACATCCTACATGAATCGCTGTGAAAGGTTTTGCATTGGCGAATGTTAACTTTTGGCGCAGTATATTATGTGTGCTTTCATCCCACCAGGACAGAGAAGATCCCCTGTGCTATAAACTGTACTAGACACTAAGGCTTGTTGATATTAGGCCACGCAGATTTGATTTCGCGCACTGCTCACGCAAATATTGCGAAAATAAAACCCGACATTTTCTAACATGCTACTGTATGTCAACATGACATGTGGAATAATACTGCCTGAGGTAAGTAAGGATGTTGCTAGGCCAGTGATCTGGGCTAGCTGGTGTTATTACCTGGGTACTCATGTGACCTGGGCTAGCCAGTGTTATTACCAGGGTACTCATGTGACCTGGGCTAGTCAGTGTTATTACCAGGGTACTCATGTGACCTGGGCTAGCCAGTGTTATTACCAGGGTAGTCATGTGACCTGGGCTAGCCAGTGTTATTACCAGGGTACTCATGTGATCTGGGCTAGTCGGTGTTATTACCAGGGTACTCATGTGATCTGGGCTAGTCGGTGTTATTACCAGGGTACTCATGTGACCTGGGCTAGTCAGTGTTATTACCAGGGTACTCATGTGACCTGGGCTAGCCAGTGTTATTACCAGGGTACTCATGTGACCTGGGCTAGCCAGTGTTATTACCAGGGTACTCATGTGATCTGGGCTAGTCAGTGTTATTACCAGGGTACTCGTGTGACCTGGGCTAGCTGGTGTTATTACCAGTGTACTCATGTGATCTGGGCTAGTCGGTGTTATTACCAGGGTACTCGTGTGACCTGGGCTAGCTGGTGTTATTACCAGGGTACTCATGTACTCTAGAGGACACCTTCTGGTGCCTAGATGCTAGGCTGCATAAGGAACTGGACCTCCTCATCCGTATTTGCCCAAATCCTAGATACCTGACTTGGTGGAGCCTGTCCAATAAATACCCTAATATGGTACGTTTTAGTGAGATAATGGCTAAAAATATAAGCCATGCTAGCCTCCTCAAGTGTGACGATGTGAGTTTAAAACACCTGCCATACGGAAATAGAGCATGTTCCTTATGCGACCTATACTTAGTAGAGGATATCTTCCATATTACTATGCAGTGTCCAGGCACGCAGCATCTACGTAATGAAATGTTTGTCGAATGGGATTTAAATGAGGATGTGAAGAAGTTATGAAGAACTATGAACAGGATACTATGTCTCTATGTCTGGGAAAATGCCCAACTGACTGTAGTTATGATATGATGGAAAGATTATGGTGTATAACTGGTAGACATATCAGCGGAATATACATATATGTGCTAGACCAGCGCCAGGGTGTAGGATAGCATTTCAGGCTGTGGTACAGACTGCCTGTTAAGATCCGGAACTGATAAAGACCTTACAAGTGTTAAACCCTTGTATGTCACATCTTTAATTTAGTCTCATTTCAGTTCCTTCTTTTTGGTTCTGAAATTTTCCTTTTAAGTTTCCTTTTGTTCGCTCTGTATTAATATCTTTTGTTTATTATTAAACTAACATTTCTCTGTATATCTATGATGTATTTCTGTGCCATTTCAGTTATATTATATTGTACAAATATGCCATGCCAGTGTGGGTATGCTGGTGCCGTGGAAAAGAGCGTCTGCTACAATGTCAAGGTCACAGATGACTGGTGATTCACACATTCCCCGCTAGGCGTCACTAGTGACAACGGTGGACATAACGCCGATCAGTGGACATGATGATTGCCAACTGTTAAGTCAGCCAGTCACGGCTTACGATCTTCAAGTGAGGTATAATAATATATATTGTACACTTTGTAGTTTTCTACAGTCAAAAAAGTATAAATATATATATTCACGTACATTTGCGCACACTCATCAAATGTACGACAAAGTGCCACAATATACATGACCCACTTCAGAATGAAAAAATAGGTTATTGGCCAAAATTTAATCTTCAAAGTCACGAGTTGATGGTGATTTCACCACAAATCGTAGTATAATTACGAATTTTGCCATCTTTAGTTTGAACATATTCGTAATTAATCGAATAGTGTCGTAAGTAGGCGTACAACAGGCGTGTATATGCGTATGTATGACGTAAGTATTCGTGTTTATGTCACGCATATTCGCATTCCTATATGCTGTCGTATCAGTGTTTTATGAAGAATAACTTGTATTCCAGCTCCACCTACAATGGATATCCTCAGGCCTCACGTGGCAGATGCTACGTGACGTCATTGGGTGACCTATTCATGACATGCTTTTGCCATTACCATCGATTCGCAAAAGACACTGAAGAGCTTCAAGTTCAGTTTATTGCCTTAAGGGGGCGGTTGTGATTGTATTAACATGGAACATGCCTTTCGTCGTGAGTTGAACAACAACTGCGCTTTTGAAATGTTGTCTCTTCTAATATAATCAATTCGACAATGGTGAGAGGTGTTTATCTAATTTATTGATTGATTCAAATTCATCTACGTAACTCGTACAAAATATCACAAAAGCCCCCCACCCACACATACATACATTACATACATACATTCACACACACACACACACACACACACACACATACATATATATATATATATATATACATATATATATATATATATATATATATATATATATATATATATATATATATATATATATATATATATACATACATATATGTGTGTGTTTGTGTCTGTCTGTGTGTGTGTGTGTGTGTGTGTGTGTGTGTACGTGTGCTTGTGTATGTGTCATAATAAAATGCTTATAAACTGCATCGTAACTTTGAAAAGGGGTTGTTATCACACCAGCAGATTGGTTTGTTCGTATGTTCACTCGTAAGAAGGTTGACCCCTTTCGATAGGTTAGGTCTTACCACGCCGGTGAAGCCCTGCAGATATGGAAAGGAATCCCTATGTCGTACTATTGGTAACAAGTCTTTCGTTTGTAAAGGCACGTGACAGCACTTCGTAATGATGCACATTTGTATAGCGATCAGGCCAACATGAGAATGAGGGACGAGTGGGCCTACACTGAGATAGCATGCATGTGAATTCCGTCAAATATATCCATAAGATGTCTATCCTTAGACTTCAGGAATATATAGGCTAATTGTTGCAACCTTAGAGTATTATTAATGAGTAACAATATGAATTGACCTTACCTTTAATATCAATTGATAATCTATAAACACATTGAATACACATGTATTTGAGTGGTATGTAGATGAAATTGTTATATATGTATACTTTTTTGTTTTTCCCTTACTCAAAATTTATTCACATATGCTAACATTCTTTTCGATATTTTGTCCACCTTTAGTACTTTTGTATTTTCATGACTGCGATCATAATTAATGAAGTGCATTGCATTACAACACTAAAGGCGACCACATGTATTCAAGAATCTCTGAGATATTGCAAGAAGATTTTTGAGATGACCCAAATGAGGAGTTTTATTTGTGGTCGCTGGAAAGTATATCCACAAATAGTATGGGATGGCATTGAAAACTAGAAGTGGAATTATTAACTTTATTATACCTCACGTGAAGATTCTTGATTCTGGTTGATCAAGGGCCATGGATTAATCGTCATGATTTCCTCACTTCTTGGTGACAGGCTGTTGTCCTTAACAGCTCATGAATTAGGGGAATAATTCACGGCAACAGCCATGAATTAGGAGAATAATCACCGCTACCGGTGAAACTAGGTCAATGAGCTCGATGTGCATGCGCGCATATTAATCGTCAGCCATCGCCAACGTGAAATCCACAAGGCTGACCGCATCAACTTTAAAATCGTGCCTAATAGGCACCAGGCAACCGATTTTTATCAAATGAAGATAAAATTATACAAACAAATAAGGTATGATACGAACGTGACTGGTTGTGGGGGGTGTTTCAAGTTATAAATATGAGCGCCCAGTTTTCTTGGCGCAGATGCTATTTTATAAACGCTCGGATCACTAACTGTGATGAGGCCAATAGACAGCATATACTAAACAACGGCCGGTACCACAGTTAGAGTTGCTCGAACTAATAACGACAGTAAAAGTACAAACATACAAATAAGGTTCAGTGTCTTGCTAATAAATAAGTACCTAGATTGATTAAGAGGTGGTATCAATAAATGGAGTTTAAACGTTTTCTGATACAAATTTTATTTGAAAAAGGAAGCGAAACATCGAGTAGACTCATTTGTTCATGTTTGCAGAAAATGTTCTGAGTCAAACTGAAAATTTTCTCCTGTTGTACGTTTTGGGGCTTCTGTTGCACTCTGATGCGTCAATGCGACAGTTGGACATCCCTGTTATTGTAATTTGTAATTTTTTTACAAAAGAGTATTTATCCAAAATCTCTGGTGTTTGTCATTTTTCCCCCTTTTGTGTTTTGTATGTTGTTCGGTATAATAAAACAAATATGACATCCCTGTGTAGTGTACTATACAAATATGACATCCCTGTGTGGTGTACAACAGGAATAACTCCCCCGAGAGAGGAGTGTCGCCCGAGGGCGACACTCCTCTCGAGGGGGAGTTATTCCTGTTGTACACCACACAGGGATGTCATATTTGTTTTATTATACCGAACAACATACAAAACACAAAAGGGGGAAAATTTACAAACACCAGAGATTTTGGATAAATACTCTTTTGTTAAAAATTTACAAATTTCAATAACAGGGATTGTTGCATTGACGCATCAGAGTGAAAGAGAAGCCCCAAAACGTACAACAGGAGAAAATTTTCAGTTTGACTCAGAAAAATTTCTGAAAACATGAACAAATGAGTCTACTCGATGTTTCGCTTCCTTTTTCAAATACAATTTGTATCAGAAAACGTTTAAACTGCATTTATTGATACCACCTCTTAATCAATCTATGTGCTTATGTATTAGCAAGACACTGAACCTTATTTGTTTGTTTGTACTTTTACTGTCTTTATTAGTTCGAGTAACTCTAACTGTGGTACCGGCCGTTGTTTAGTATATGCTGTATATTGGCCTCATCACAGTTTTTAGGCTCTAACTTAGAGATCCGAGCATTTATAAAATAGCATCTGCGCCAAGAAAACTGGGAGCTCATATGTATAACTTGAAACACCCCCCAAAACCAGTCACGTTCGTACCATACCTTATTTGTTTGTATAATTCTATCTTTATTTGATAAAAATCCGTTGCATGGTGCCTGTTAAATTAAGCACGATTTTAAATTTGAGGCGGTCAGCCTTGTTGATTTCACGTCGGCGATGGCTGACGTTTGATATGCACGCATGCGCATCGAGCTCATTGCCAGGTAGAGGTGATTAACATGTTAATCACCTGCTGCATGTTGCCGTGATTAACATGTTAATTCCCTAGCTGTGCAGGACAACAGCCTGTTGCTAAGTAGTGAGGAAATCATGACGATTAATCCATGGCCCTTGACCAATCAGAATCAAGAATCTTCACGTGAGGTATAATAAAACAGGAATAACTCCCCCTCGAGAGGATTGTCGCCCTCGTACAATCCTCTCTAGGGGGAGTTATTCCTGTTGTACACCACACAGGGATGTCATATTTGTATAATACTATTACAGTACATTACTATGCCATGACGAAACCCAGCAAAGAGTTATCACATAACGCATGCAGTATCTTTACTATATAAAACCATGATATTCCACGATTGAAATATCCTGACTTTTCAACGTCATAATGTGTTTGTGCTATCGATACATTCTATTCTATTCAGTATACATATATATATATATATATATATTTATATATATATATATATATATATATATATATATATATATATATATATATATATATATATATATATATATATATATATATATATATATATATAGTATGTGTGTATACTCTGCACTCAGGTAACTTACATTTCACTAGAACATGGGGACCTGTATATTTCATGATGTATTGACTATAGCAATTCCTTCTTTGTCTCAATTTCGAAATCTTTCAGTGGAGACGGAAACATAGTAAAAAGCTACAGAACCATGAATAATTGAACACATCGGCTGTATGTACGCTGTGAAGTCAAAGTGCGCACCGCTGCTCGTTTCAGGTCCACTATTGATCAATTGACAGTTGACCAGACGGATTCGTAGTGTTTGCTTTTAGATGACACATCTCCTGCAATCTTACCTCGGGAGATTTTAAGACGAATCAACTTCAATGACGTGGACTTCCACATTAACCCCTCTACTGCTTGTGGATGACTTGTCTAAAACAATGTGACGTGAAAAGCTTAAAAAAATTGACCCCTGGGCACATTGTACACATCTGGTATAATAATAATAATAATAATAATAATAATAATAATAATAATAATAATTATAATAATTATAATAATAATAATAATAATAAAAATCCTAATTTCCCGAGGTTAACACAGTCAAATACAGGATTTGATTTTCGCTGTGGCCCTCAGATTTAAGGAGTATACCTTTCATTCTTCAGGCCACAGAGTTGTAAAAATTGTTCCTCAAGGTATAGTTTCTTGAATGATGAGAGAGATGGTGCCATTTTCCCATTCAAAGATAAGGATCCCATATTACTACGCCTTGGTAAGTGAAGGAGTGTTTACATCGCTGGAATTTGATCGGTGGAGGAACCAGATTAGGTGATGTATTTGATCTTGTAAGGTAACCATGTTGGTCTGAGTGGAACTGAAACATTTTTTTCATGTAGTCGTTGGACTCTGTCCATTGAGGGGTTTATACAATGAAAGAGCAGTATTAAATTAAACTCTGATAAGGAAAGGTAACCATCTTAGTGTTTTAAAGAGACCTTTGCTTGGATGAGAGTAATCCACATCAAGTATATATATATATATATATATATATATATATATATATATATATATATATATATATATATATATATATATATATATATATATATTGCTGCTTTCTTCTGGAGCTTAAGCATTCTTGTCTGATTTCAGAGCTAGAATGACTCCGTATGGTATTACAGTAAACAAAGTATAGCACATGTACTGCGACAGAGCATTCAAATGAATACCAACTCGACAGGGTAAGATATTTTTCAAACATTTTTGAGGTTTTGTGTTTTTAAGAAGAGTAGCCTGAGAAAGAAGATGTCGGTAGCTGCCGGAGATGACCTGACTATTTCCCAACGACATCTTTGTGACCAGGGGAATATTGAGAAGAGGAATATTGATCATCAGAGAACCTACAAGTCACCTTCATATGTTTTGTAAATCTTATGAATCATAGTTCTTCAGTTGATATTTTCAATTGTATAACAGGTTGGGGCGGAGCGATATCAAGACGTGAAATAGTAAAGGTTTCTGGCGACGCTGTCCTACTAGATCTAGTGGCGATGTATAATGCCTTTACCACCAGTAAGCATACAATGAATCGATCGAAATTGTTGCGAATGAGTTGAAGGTAGTTAATCATCTTATATTAGAAGGGCATTCATTTCTAGAAGGTTCTACAAAAAGTCTAATAATTACTATACGGTTTTGTTGGGTTTCTTTAGAAGGTTCCAGAATGTTCTGTATGAGTCGTGTTAACAAGTGAGCATCTTTTAAAGATGATTCCAGAGACTCTAGAGTGTCCTGCCACATTCTACAGAGAAGCGAGATAGTGGCTGCAGTGGGTGCACACTGCTGACATGGGACATTCTCGAAGACATCTGTAATTCAGTCTAAACACTCTCTGGGAGCTGACTTCTACTCACAATTGACATTTATTTGATTGGACTTCATTTCAATCGTACCGGAAACGGCATTCTGAAATAAACGTCTATCAAAAACATAGACCTGGATACGTTGAAATCAGTTTGCAAACAGGACTGTATCTTTTGTTTTGACATAATGGAATGATTGTTATAGTACATCTGCTGTTTTGCTCTCGTGTTCCATCTACCTCGTAACAAAATTTACACATAACAGATAGCGAGGGATGCCTCTATGACTGAGCAGTCTAATGTATTACACATTGACAGGTCACTTAATCTCACAAATGCTTATGTTAGTGATCTACTATAGAATATGACTACACGTAAGGATAGACATGTTTATTTCGTTAGTACAAAGAGGTGTGGTGTCAGATACCTAGTCTCCTTGAGCACAACCCTGAAGGCGGGTCTGTATGAAGGCCTCTCTTTTATATAATTAAATGCAACGAGGCTTACGCCAATCGCATCAGAGTTAGAAACATGATGAAATAATTGAAAATCTATTATAATTATGTGTAACACGTGCCACTGACATCTCCCTTTATCATTATAATTACATGTATCTATATGTAATTTTGTCAACGAAAAGGATTGTCTGCGAGGTAGACCTGCTCTAAAATAACTTCTATATATACCTGACTTTTCACCTCTCCCACAAGTTATGTGTAGTATTTCCCCTGTATCACCCCTGAAGCGCCTCAGCTAATGGTAGCAGGAGCCTTACGGTGTTAGAACCACCTGCTACATGGCTCATTTGGGAATCTAAAAGCCATACGGTGACCTGTCGCGCCAAATGCTACATTAGAGTAGGTACCTACGACGGATACGTCTTGCTGTCTCAATATATATATATATATATATATATATATATATATATATATATATATATATATATATATATATACATATATATATATATATATATATATATATACATATATATATATATATATATATATACATATATATATATATATTTATATATATATATATATATATATATATATATATATATATATATATATATATATATATATATATATATATATATATATATATATATATATATATATATATATCATACATACATACATACATGTGTATGTGTAATTCTATTTTCACGAACCTTTGCACTGTTGAATATATGTCCAGGCTTTGATAGAAGTGAGTGTTTTTATGCAATTTACACAAATGGTAGGCTTATAATACTTATCAGCAAGGGTAGACAAACTAGGGAGATGACCTACCTTTGATTGACGTCGTAACCTCTACTGTCCGCAAAATCTAAAAAAGAATATTAATTTCTATAATCGTCTTTATGTGCAGTATGTATCATGTTATGCAATGGGATATAGGGAGGCTGACAGGTTCTTAGAATCGCGTGATGTATATACGGAAAACAAACATCTTGACATCATAACTTTGGTAAAATCTAAATCATATTTAACCCATTCACACTCAGAGTTCCCCAGGAAAGCATCGTCTGCTATTTTCATACTTTTGAAAATAACTTGGAAATAAAGCAAATTCTCACAAAGTATTTGAAGGAGAGTTGTTGGTAATATTCTGATAAACATTTCTCCTTTAAATATTTTTGATAAAAACGCTTTTGTGAGGAAAATATCAACAAAATGGTCAGGCCTGTTTTGGCCGCTCTGAGTGCCAATGGGTTAAGGCTGACATGCTCACACAACAAATTCACAACTCTAGATAATACATCATACTTTTACGAATAGGACTCTGAATCTACAGAGCTAAACATATCCACGTATTACCCGAGATGGAACGAGTTTATTTTGTTTTAACAAAATTATTGAAATCTGTTTGTTGTTTATAAATAGGTACATATACATCAAGGGCAATTATGCCTAATTCAATAATTCGTTTAACATGATTCTTTTATATAACTCTCTTTCATTACATATGTTCTGCAGAGGTTAAAAACCTTTCTATATATAGTACTTATAATTGTTGCATATGTGCACCACAATGGTTAATAGCATTGCGTCATGATACTCGCGCATTATTGTCACCTATGTTGCACATTTACCTATTATCGGCATGTGCACATTGCTCCATGTGTATTTGTATTTGCACGTTTATTTACCAATACTTATAGTGACGACACAATACAGATATAAGTGATAGAATGCAGAATTAGACAAAGTAGTCAGATACATACCAAGGTCAATAAAGGCCGGACACTGGCAGAGTAAACTGACAACAAGTTCACAGCATATAATTGAGGTCTAAGTAGTTATTGACACAATCCTTGGCATTACCACTTACTACTCCCTGTCTCTCACCACTGCCTAAAAGTCACGTGATTGAGTCCTGCTCAGGACATGTGAGTAAGTTTCCAGTGACTTTGCTTACAGGCACAAAAGTGCCATTTATACCCAAACAATCGGAATAAAAACTTTTTTTCAAAAACAAATAAAAAGCAATAAATAGACAAAAATGTTTACTAGCCAGTGAACATTTATAAGGAGACGGTGGATTTCCCCGGATACTCCACAACTTATAAATGACAGTCAGGTTTTAGCTCACATATGGCAGAATAAGTGACTATGAACAAAATACCATTACGTATCCTCAGAGAGGTTCCTGCCTTTGTTTGTCGAGGCCTCGTTCATTGCACTCCGGGAACTCTGGCTCTCGGAGGTGCAATTGTGGGAATCGCTGAAATCGATCACAGGATTATACATTCTTGTCACTTTCATGATCGGTGTCCATTTCAAAGGCACGCGAGTATGTCGTGTCTCAATTATTTGCTGATGGAGCGCCCACTTACACCACTCTAAACAACCCTGACAGCTGCGCAAATATATTCTCCCCCCATCCAGCCTCTCTTGTTTCAAGCACGTCAATTAGTTTGATATTGAAACATGCACGGGCATACTCCTCCTCGGCGGCGCGCGAGCAGGCAGCGTGTGTGTGGCCTGTTGAGGATCCAAGTGGCCTACAGCACGCCAAATGATTTCTTTGCCTTTCTGGAAGCTAAACACAGAGGAATTTGCACTGCTGTCAATGTTATAATGAAGATACAACAAGTTCTGTTGACACTAGAGTTACTCTATTTGAAGGAATCAATAACTTTGATCAAACTACTAGCATTACTTTTATCAAGATGATTCCGTGTTTTAAGCCACGTCTTTGCCCCATGTACGAATCGAGTACATAACAATCAATTACGTATTCCATATTCATATTTCTATTTTAGTATTTCGTTGACATATTCCTATCTAATGGTGGCTAGACCTATCTAATGGTGGCTAGACCTATCTAATGGTGGCTAGACCTATCTAATGATGACTAAACCTATCTAATGATGACTAAACCTATCTAATGATGACTAAACCTATCTAATGATGACTAAACCTATCTAATGATGACTAAACCTATCTAATGATGACTAGACCTATCTAATGGTGGCTCAGATGCGATGATGCAGCACCAGAAATGCAGGGCCGCTGCGCTTGCTTAATTGAGGTACGAATTTTGATAATTCATAATATGTCTAGTAGAAACTATCAGCGGTTTTGCAATATATATTTTCCCAAGTAACAATAAGCAATATATGTACATGTATATTGCATTGTTCTACAATGCTTCAACCTTTTGAAATGTAGAAATATCTCCTATTGATGACTTGTTATCTTTGGTCCCATCTTGTATTGTGTTGTTTACATGTACTTTTTACATTTGGAATACGATTTAATCTACATGTTACGAGTTTCCAATCCAAGCGTTGCCTCTTTTGCAACGCGACGGAACGAACTGGTTGGAAGCCATGACGAATTGTTTAACCTGAGTATCCTTAAAGTAGTCACACTGTTTAACCTCATTTGAAATGCAAGGGCTGTCCTTCCTGTCAGGCGGACCTGACACTGCGTGCCTATAGCTTTCATGACAAACAAAAAAACATGCTCCAATCCGGCTCAAGATATGGTTTTAGACGTAAGTGTTTCCTGGGTACCAGTTAACGACTGCTTTGTTTAGCTTTACACGACAGTATAAGTCACGACCAGTGTGATGTTCTATTCTAGCACCTAGTAATAGGTACTGTACAACTGGTTAATTTAGCGTGGTTTTTAATTTGGCTTTTTATGGCGAATGCCCATCAACGCCAAAAGATCGCATAAAAGTATGTCTACATAAAGATTGCGTTGTTCTGACGGCTCCAGACGCCAAAATAAATACAGGGAAAATACTTTTTTGAAGAAAAGAACGCCAACTTAAGTACACGCCAAATTAACCAGTTATACAGTATCTAGCAGGCCACGTACATAGAATCAGTTATCTGGGAAATAAGCAAGGTTTTCCATTCATTCGGTACTATATCAAAACTTGGCGCTGTTTTTGCAAAAACTTTGGTCCGTTAAACATAGGTCAAACATCTGTGCGTCATACGAACATAACAAATAGATCTCGCATCTGCCCTCTACGATCTTACTCAAACCTAGAATAAAAAGAAAAAAATCTTGGACGGAAAACGCCTACAGGGAAGGAAAAGCGATGAGGCGACCTCTGGCGGGAAATAAATCTACTGACCCCCCGCCCCCGGGGAGATTTGGTTCTGGCTTCCAACCAAACACGTTTCCAGTTCGTGCGATAAGACGTGTTCACAAGGTGAAATACATTGAAATATATCGCGCTTAATAATTGATTATTGACCTTGCGAGGGTCTGGGTGTTTTTGCGCCACACAGGGGGACTGCTGATGATCCGTTAAGGAGGGGGATTGAGCAGGGAATCGATGGCTGCCTGTGTGAACTGTGCGCACTGTGTGTGCGCTGTCCGCTCTGGTTGGGCGCAGGGCTGGCGGCGGACACTAGTATCCTCAAGGCCTACTTTCACTCACAAACCAAAACAAAGAAAAGCCATGGATAGAATAGATGAGCTTTAATACCAACACAATAACAAGCAAAACAGAGACGTTTATTGCTTTAATTAAGGATAAGATGAAATATTTCTTAGGTTTTTGGACGCGTAAAAAGGTTACAATATATTATTTTTATTATTATTAGTAGTAGTAGTAGTACTAGTACTAGTACTAGTAGCAGTAGTAGTAGTAGTAGTAGCATTATTACTATTATTATTATTATTATTATCATTATCATTACCATTATTTTATCATTTTATCATTATCATTTTCATCATCATTATTATTATTATTGTTATTATTACCTTTTTATTGTTATTGTCATTATTATTAATATTAGTATTATTACTTTTTTGTTGTTGTAATTATCATCATCATTATTATTATTATATCATTATTATTATTATTATTATTATTAGTATTGTTAGTGTTATTATTCTGAGGAGAAGTAGCAGTATTATTATTACTGGTAGTATTGTTATTATTAATACATAGATGTCAGATAGCACGAAAGGAAAAATGATGAAATATGATTAACTATTTGTGTTGTATTGCACTGTACACGGTTTTCTCCGAAAGCGTTTCTAAAGAATCAGTTAAAAAGGGAAATCATAAGTTAAATCAATTATGATGAAAACATTTAATGAACAGACCAAAACATCCTATTTACAAAATATAAAAGAAAAGTTTGAAACAGGTCGATTAAGCAAATGAATTATGATAAAAACCCTATCAAACTAAACACGTGTAACATGTGGAATTTGTCATTATTAGCCATTGCGCTTGCAATGAAATGTGGATATTTAGACATTGGGCACTGTTCTCTTAACAAATAAGAAAGCTCTCTTGAATCTTAAATCTTAAGCAATTGTGAAAAAGGGTCAGACTATATTTCTCAGACATAGTCAGACATAGTCATACATCATCGCCGATATTACACACCACACAGATATGACACTCAAACAAGCACATCCAAGACAGCAAACCAAACCGTTTAATAGGGGCAAAAGGAGAAATGGGTGGTGAACGATATTTGTAGATATAATACTAGAATACGTCAAAAGGTAAATAACATGCTGTTTCGGAAACTTAGTTTATGTGATCAAGAGAATAATTATGAACGCATATTCATATAATATAATACGAAGTTTCGATCATATGGTTCTAAAGCAATTTACTCATAATTTGACCATAGTTGCTTTAAAACAATTGCATAAAGCACATTTCGTTAAGAATATGCAGTCACATCTTTTTACATTGTGACACGTCTATGGGTAGAAACCATATCGAAGATAAATTCATTTAATCAAATGTACGCCTGCAAGATGTAGAAGTTCATATTTCCGTATTGGTAAAACTTGACGTTTCCATTAGAAATCTGGAGATTTTTGCCAGCCATATGCATTTCTCTGCGCCGCAGACGTCTGTCACGTGACCCTGTCTCAGAGTGCGACCCAGGCCTGGCCCCTGCTCTCTGCAAATCCTGCTTTATGTATAAGGGTTCAAGGGTGAAAGCCAAGAAAGTCTTAGGCCTGGTAAAGGTTATTTTTCTAAGGATAAATCGGATTTTGAAAGACAATCGTGTTGCATGAAAAGTGCTTTCCTGACAGTTAGATCCTCATCTCCATGCATAGAAATGAGAAAACCATTTTCGTTGAAACAAAATCTTTGTTCGATCTAAACCACGTGTGTATCCACCTTTTTATAAATGTGTCTAGTCCACTCGCCGCATGTACCACGTCTGCCATATTAGTCAGGCAGCATATGTAGGAAAATTGGGGGTCCGTGGGAAACTCATGTTAATTGTTGGAGACATGTTTCTTCTAGACCAATTTTGGATGAGGACTTCAAAAAAATATGTCTCCAATTTTTTCAATGTCAAAGGTCAAAATCCTTAAAGTGCCTTGTTTGGACCTGAAACAAGCTGCATTTGATAAGAAACTCGATTTTTAGGATGAAATACACTCAATAAGTGAACTTCATACACAAAGATTTAGTATTTTCCACAGTAAAGTTTAAATCTGAGGTCAATAAGTACATTTTAAAGTAAAGGTAAAAGGTCAAATCAGTGAAAGAGGCCTTGTATGGACAAATTGAGCTGCATTTGATAAAAGTTGGTTAGAAACCAGATTTTATGATGAGACACACTTTTTCAGTGAATTTCATTAAAGCACACTTCATATTTTCCACCTCAAAGATTTTATCTGAGGTTAATGAGTCCATTCAAAGGACAAGATCAGCAGTCAAAATGCAGAAAAATCCCTTGCATGGACCGGATACAAGCTGCATTTGATTCAATTTGGTTAGAAAGCAGATGTTTAGGATGAAATACACTTAATAAGTGAACCTCATATACACAGCTTCAGTATTTTACTCAATAAAGTTTAAATTTGAGGTCCATAAGTACATGCAAAGGTCAAGGTCAAAGGTCAAATCAGTGAAAATGCCTTGTAATAACAGGAAATGAGCTGCATTTGATAACAGTTGGTTAGAAACCAGATTTTATGATGAGATACACTTTTCCAGTAAATTTCATTACACTTCATATTTTCCACTTCAAAGGTTATATCGATGGTCAATGAGTTCATTCAAAGGTCAAGATCAGCAGTCAAAATGCAGGAAAATGTCTTGCACAGACCAGATACATGCTACATTTGATTCAATTTGGTTAGAAACCAGCTGTTTAGGATGAAATACACTTTTCCAGTAAGACAATAGCCGCACACACTTAGTATTGTCCAGAGTATTGAATCAAGGGTCAACGTCCAGGTCAAATGTGGAACAACCCTGGAAAAAGACCATTATCAATCTTTTATAGATTTCATTCACTGAGGGGAAGACTTTAATTGCTATTTATGAAAAGTTTTTATTTAAGAAACAAGTTCATCTTTACAATTATTCTGTTTACAGTGGTGCTCTCATAGCATTAGTATAACCACTACCAAACGTTGGTAAGAAAAGCCACATTAAATGTTTGATATGTAGGTCAGAATCCAGTAAAAATGCCCTGTATGGGCACTTTTTTTGAAGTTATTCAAATCCACCATTCAACAGTAGTGATTGAATCCAAGACAAAGTCATGGTCAAACGTGACAAACCTAATGCACCAGTCACTGTGGTTCTGGAAACCCATTGGTATTCCAACAGCACTATGGGGACCTACCTAGAGTATTTCTACTACAATATCGTGGCCCATTTACAAGATTTTCAAAGCCGCAACTCGAAAAATGGGAATTTTGACCAGGACCAGCCCATTTTCTTTCTGGAGTTCTGTCAGTAACAGGGCTCGACATGGGTCTGGGACAAGTAAAAAATTGCCAAACGGAAGGGCAGGTGAAAATCAGATTGTGCTTACCTGACATGGTAAGTATTATTTCATCAAGTAACTTCAGAGATATCATTGCTCAAATGAAATCCAATATTTCTTTTTCAACTGTAAAATTATAACTGTAAAAGTTAATGTATTTGGTGCATAGTCTTATATCCACCGAAATGTTCACACAACCTTCCTTCCATAGCAGGCCTGTACATATGGAAACCATTTCAATCCCTCGAGGAATATTCCAGAGCAGCTAGCAGCATATAGCGTGCAAGCTCTAAGCAATGCCTTGCTAATGCTAGGTACCCATTTTGCAGCTGGGTAGACTGAGGCAATATGGAATAAACTGGCTTGCCCAAGGACAGACCAAAGTGCCCAGGTCAGGAATTGAACCAGGGTCCTACTGATTACTAGTCCAACACCTAACCAACTGAGCTACTTCGTCCCCATTGTGAAGCTTTTCAAGCTTCCACCAGGTTGATACCACTACCTGGAAGTAATATGAATATGCATACACTTTTCCCAATAGTAATTATTGAATCCAATACTATCTTGGAGGTTATATAGTTCTTATTTACATTAGGATGATTCAGATTCAAGTTCAACAAAATAAATGCCAAACCATTGAGGATGGTCTTTAAAGTCAATGGTCAGGATGCAATTGACTACATACTGTTTGTCAGAGTTTTCACTGTCCTTTTCTTTATAAGCTTAAGTCATTGCTGCCTTCACCTATTGGAGTAGGGAGCTGAGGGCATGCCACAGTGTTTCCACATATTTACTGGGGCAAATCAGACAGCCAAATCTACTGGAAAAGGGAAATTAATGTGCTGGAAAACTTTCGTATAATGCCCAAGTGCTGTTAGAATACCTGTGGGTTCCCAGAACAACAGTAACCGGTGCATTACTGTTGAATGGTGGATTTGAATAACTTCAAGAAACTGTCCATACCATTTGGTATTGGTTTTACTAGTGCTATGAAAGCACCACTGTAAACAGAATAATTGTAAAGTTGAACTTGTTTCTTGAATGAAAACAATTAAAGTCTTCTCCTCAGTGAATGAAATCTATAAAAGATTGATAATGGTGTTCTTTCCAGGGTTATTCCACATTTGACCTGGAATTTGACCGTTGATTCAATACTCTGGACAATACTAAGTGTGTGTGGATATTGTCTTACTGGAAAAGTGTATATCATCCTAAACAGCTGGTGTCTAACCAAATTGAATCAAATGCAGCATGTATCTGGTCCGTGCAAGACATTTTCCTGCATTTTGACTGTTGATCTTGACCATTGAATGACTTCATTGACCTTAGATATAATCTTTGAGGTGGAAAAGAAGTGAAGTGTAATGAGATTTACTGGAAAAATGTAATGAAATTTACTGGAAAAGTGTAATGAAATCTACTGGAAAAGTGTATCTCATCATACAATCTGGTTTCTAACCAACTGTTATCAAATGCAGCTCATGTCCTGTCCATACAAGGCATTTTCACAGATTTGACCTTTGACCTTTACATGTACTTATCGACCTCAGATATAAATTTTACTGAGTAAAATGCTGAAGCTGTGTGTATGAAATTCACTTATCAAGTTACATTTCATCCTAAACAGCTGGTTTCTAACCAAATTGAATCATATGCAGCTTGTATCCGGTGCAAGCAAGGCATTTTCCTGCAATTTAACTGTTGATTTTGACATTTGAATGGACTCATTGACCTCAGATAAAATCTTTGAGGTGGAAAATATGAAATTTACTGGACAAGTGTATCTCATCATAAAATCTGGTTTCTAACCAACTTTTATCAAATGCAGCTCAATTCTTGTCCATACAAGGCATTTTTCACTGATTTGACTTTACCCTTTACTTTAAAATGTACTTATTGACCTCAGATTAAAACTTTACTGTGGAAAATACTAAATCTTTGTGTATGAAATTCATTTATTGAGTGTATGTCACCTTAAAAATCGAGTTTCTTACCAAATGCAGCTTGTTTCAGGTCCAAACAAGGCATTTTAAGGAGTTTGACCTTTGACATTGACTTTTGACCTTGTAAACTTTTAGGACTTGGCGTGTAATGATGAACCTCTAACAGCGTAATCAATAATCACACATAGTTTTCCCATGTCGTGTTGCATATAGATACTGGTTTGTGAAAAAGATGAGACGGAGTGCAGGGTTTGTGTTTGAGATAAAAAAATTAAATGGTGCATGTTTACCCTCTATATTTTGAGGAGAAGTCATTGGTTCCCTGCTGACTCTTTTCCAGTCATTTTAGTTTTGGCCTCGAAATGAAATGAAGAACCAGCTCTTAACATTTCCCAACAAAAGTATGACATAAGAACAGTTATCAACTATTCAATAGATAGATAAAATAGTATACGACTACCTAATTGCAAATGTGTTTTTATATCGCGGCATAGGCAAAGTAATTAATTTTCGAAAATGTAGCCCAATCACGGTCGATGAATGACAAATGCGGAACTTTGGTCAATTAATATTCATGAGCAGCTATAAGACAAGATGGGGAGACGCCCACAGATGTGTAAAGAGTACTTAATTAGTGAGGGTATGTCGGTAGTTCACTCCGGCCCCCTCACTACGTACCCCCGGGCGGTTCCTACGTGGCCTGCCCTGATAGCCTTGTGGTCTGAGGCATTGCCACCGGCTACTAGCTGTCTCTAAACACTGCCTGGGCTCGAATCCCGGCTGGGGCATGAGCACATATTGCCAGTGACTTGGGGTTAGACGGTGGTTTTCTTCGGTTTCCTCCACTAGTTATAACTGGCTAGTCATGCCTTAGCCGCAATTTGGCAGAAAAAGTGACGATCATTTCATTTCCAACTAGTCGAAAATATGCCTTTATTAGAGAGATGTTACATTTACCTGGATGGTAGGGACTTTTTGTAACTATGGTGAAAGCTTTAACATGTCCAGAGAAGAACAAAGTCACCTCTGGGGAAGGGAATTGGTCCAGATATCATCGTTGATTGCTAACCCACACTTACCAATGATTAAAGATAATTGGTTTCGCATTGTTTTTCTTGTGTTGTCCTGCCACTGAAGAATAAGTGACATTTATATTTCATATTATCCATGTAACCCTAGCCTCTGAATGCAATTTAAATACCAGCAGACTCCCCACAGGGCTTGTTGACTAGTAACGACAAGGTATAGACTGCTATTTTGAAACTAAAACTGACACAGAATATGGGCTGTGTTGTTTGAGCATAATACAAACCTAGGGAGCAGATGGTGAACATATTACAGACATAGAGCATAGGTTGAGATGCTTGAACATAGTACAGATGCTGCATAAACAATGGCCTTGTGAACGTTAAGCAGAAACAGTCAACGGAGAGTAGAATGCTTGAACGTAATGAAAACGTAAGGAATAAAAGCATATTTGAAAGTTATAGCATGTTTAAAAGTGAGGTACGATATGCATGTTTAGGGGTATAACTAACGCAGGGAATAGATATGCATGTTTGGAAATAATAGCTTGATTAGGCATACGGATAAGCATTTCGGCGGTAATTCTAACTTGGGTCTAGGTAGTATAGGTATTTATGAAAGATACGCAGAGAGAGTAGCGAGAGTCATGGCTGAAAGTGATTGCCTCACTAATAACAATGAAGTCTCCTTTCACTAATTGCCTGATGATGTCTCAGTCAGCGCCCTGTAATCCCATTTCTCTCTGCTCAGACCGACCCCGGGCTAATCACGCCTCCCATGGCAAAGCATTTTGTGGCAAAATTAGATTAACATGTCGTGATATTTCGAAAGGGTAGTGACGGAAGAGGCAAGTGGTAATTTGGCTGCCAATAAAAAGGTGAATGGAAATCAATGGAGGCCTCATTAGCAGCCAATGAGCAACACTAGATGTTGCACCCACGGTGATTGCGGAAATCAATGCCCTCAAATCTAAACCTTTTCCAAAATGTCACAAAATGGGAAATCAAGGAATGCAGCAGGTTGGGAACGAAACATATTACAATTGACCTTGCGCATTACTCTCCCATAGCAGTTATTGATACTAAATGAAATTATAAAAAAGAATAAAGCCAAGATCAAAATACCAATGTTGTCCTTTATGAGGAATATAATATTGTTGTTGACAATTGGGAAAAAAGTGTTCCTTTCATAGTGAATCATTTTGTCATATAAAGGTAGCTTTTAGGGCTATCTTTTGACTAAGGTTGTTTCCACCACTTTACATTTTTTGACCATTCAGCCCAAATATACTACATATTACCTGAAAGGTTTCTGGCTACCGAGTAGTGCATTAAGGAGCACAAAAGTACTCTCCAAGCTAGGAGTAATATTTGAGGAATGAGAGCACAGCAACTTCAAAGGAAGTCCTTATCCATAATCATGGATCTGATCAATCAAGTATTACGAATATGGAGGACATCTCAATGTGGAGAGAGAGTATCTCATTTCTTTCTTGTTATACTCCGACCAAATCTTATATAAATACATACGTATGTATATATATATACATATATATATATATATATATATATATATATATATATATATATATATATATATATATATATATATATATATGTATATATATATATATATATATATATATATATATATATATATATATATATATATATATATATTTGTTTACTTATATACATTGTTTACTTATATATATATATACATATATATACAGTCGAACCTGACCGAGAGACCACCTCTGAACAAGGACCCCCTGCGAACAAAGACCGCTCAAAATCCCCCCGAGAGAAATTACTCTATATTTACCCTCCGAATAGAGACCCCCTGTCAACAAAGACCAGAGACCGCCCTTTTTCTTCCCAATGACCACATTTCCCCTGTGAACAAAGACCACTCCTGGAAATAGCCATTATTCTCAGGAATTTCTCAATCTGATTTTCAGTAAACATCTCTTGTCTGTGAGGGGATTAAAGGGATACACAACACACACATACATGGGTGGGATACGATTGTAATTTAACCCAAGCCCAGGTGGGGACCAGTGTAAGTGCAATTTAACCCAAGCCAACTAATGCTCTATTGCAAATTTGTCATCCTTTGTCTTAATCAAAAATGAGGGCACATGTTTTTTGTTTGCTTTGAGATTTTGTGTTGCACAGTTGATAATTCAGGTATAGATGCCACATAAAAGAAAGTTTCTAAGCTTGGTAGAAACGCTCAACAATATGAACAGAAGCGCTACTTTGGAGCCCAGGTTCAGAACATTTTGAAGAGAAAAGCAGAGGTGTATGAAAACAATATTTCTGGGGCCAGGAAGCGTTTGTGCAGAACTTCAGAAAAAGATGAGATAAATGAACAGTGTCTAAACTGGTTTCAAGATTCAACCAAACGCTGTATGTCTGTCAGTGGGCCATTGATCCAGCAACAGGCTTTGAAATTCGCAAAAAGATCCGAACATTGGCACTTATAAAGCATCTTATGGATGGCTTGATTCATTACTTAAAAGAAACAACACGGTGTTTAGAAAAATGACTGTTGAGAGAGGTGATCTTGATACAACCACAGTTGATGACTGGAAGAAAAACCTTCCTGCACTATGTGAGGGGTACAGACCTGAAGACATATTCAATATGAATGAAACAGGATTGTTTTCTCGTGAAACGACCAACAAAAGTATTCATACCAAATGAGAGAACAGTGCTGGTGGAAAACAATCCAAGGAGAGGATTACTCTAGCACTAACTGCCAGTATGATGGGTGAGAAACTCAAGCCCTTGGTCATTGGGAACGTGCAGAAAGGCGCTCGGCCTTCAATATGCGATATATTTTTTAACACTCAAAACAGTGAGAAAATGCAACCTTATTAAAATAGCATCAGTACTCAACCCTCCGAACAAAGCCCAATGGAACAAAGACCGTTGTTTTCTTCCCAAGAGCGGTCTTTGTTCGCAGGTTTAACTGTATATATATATATATATATATATATATATATATATATATATATATATATATATATATATATATATATATATATATATACATATACATATATATATATGTATATATATATATATATATATATATATATATATATATATATATATATATATATATATATACATATATATATGCATACATATATATATAAACATATGTATATATATATACATATATATATATATTTATATCTATATACCTATATATATATATATATATATATATATATATATATATATATATATATATATATATATATATATATATATATATATATATATATGTATATACACACACACATATATATATATATATATATATATATATATATATATATATATATATATATATAGATAGATAGATAGATAGATAGATAGATAGATAGATAGATATAGATATATATAGATATTAAACACTACATGTATTTTGCGTGCAGGTATGTGACAAAGTTCGAATATGATTACCAAATATGAAATACTTTGATCATAGGTTAAACGTGGTATGGTTCTTTAATGGTTATCAATGAAAAGGCAAGTGGGTTTGTTTTCCATTAAATGTTTTATTGATAAGCTTTTGAAATACAGAAATAAATTACGAACACAGTCAGGAGAAATTAAGTAAAGGTAATGCGAAAAGTATCATCAAAAAGAGAACCCTATCTTCTAAGTATGGAAAACTTAAACTGTGTAAAACTCCATTGATAGAATTGAGAGGAAAAACTGCTATATTTGAAGCGATATTCTTGGCAAAGATTGCATATATTGTCAAATTTTAAACTTAGATCAAATACGGTAATATCGAATAGATTTGACAGTCTACTGATCAACATATTGAATACAGCAGTAGAGTTGAGGCTAATTGATGATGTTTTTGCCTATGCAGTGCGGACTTTTGTGTCTATAGCAAGAACATGTGGACACCAATTGTATGGGATAGAATATGGGAAATAGAGCATGGGGTTTGATGCGTAGAGACTGAAAAATATAACTTAATGAATATCTTGTGCAACATTCTAAGCGACCAACTGCCACCAGAGCAGCCTGGACAAAAATACGACTACATAGTGACATCACGGCAACAGAGGGCTTTTCTTCACAGCTGAGTTGGTCTTGAGTATGCGTGCCTATCTCTACTGTATTTCCTTTTATGCGAATTTCACTCAATAGTTCCTGCTATTTTTTCTACGGTTGGACATGACGAATTCGGTTTGCATTTGGGTGTAACGGTTTTCCCAGAGTTCGATCATGATTGTGCATATTCAAACCCCCTAGTTAACCAAATGTGGGGTTCATTTCTTAAGACTTAGTGCCAAACATAAATGTGGCCCCGATTTGGCTTCTAACTGGCGTTAGCATACGAAATATATTTCAATCACGTGTATTGAGAACATTTTAAATTATCTAGGTTAATGCTGAAATGACTGATCGCTCATAGGTTTTAACGGGAAATCCCCTAACACGAGGGCTCTAGACATCAAGCAGCTCGATACCGCATAGATATACTATTTGTTCCCTGTTGCTGCATGTGTGGACAACAACGAGATATGATTCGAAGCTTGCGAATGATGCATTTTATAGAAATGAAATTCCCGTTTATGGACCAACAAGTTCTTTAATTGGTTTGAATAGTGCTCTTATCACTACTCCGTATGCGTTGCCTTTTCTTCAGTTCTCTTTGGCCAATCATGTCAACAGTGATTACACCTGTAGTCAATACACAGGCGTACATGCATATGTTTACATACCTACCTACATACATGTACATACACACACACGTATATATATATATATATATATATATATATATATATATATATATATATATATATATATATAGATATATAGATATATAGATATATAGATAGATATATATATATATATATAGCTATTACAGCTATTCATCCCCATCCCCGGTTTCCTTCTCCATTTATTATGAATATCCGTTGCTGCCGTCATCTCACGTGCTATGTGCAACGATGCCTATTGGTGTAATGTCACACGATACTAAGTAGACATTAAAAAACGAGGTTCTATAAAAACACCTTCCATAGTCGATCTTTAGCAATCCTTCTAATTGCCATGAAGATCTCGTTTCCTCGATAACAAGTCGACTGCTGACATATGAACTTAAACAGCCATCCAATATACACACAGCAGAATATTCCATAGAACAGTTTAAAAAGGGACGCGATTTCTCGTCTCGTATTCCTGTCACGCCTTTGGAGAGATTTTAAATGGATCTGTGGAATATTGCCTTCTGAATTACCCCCCCCCCCCCCCCCCCAACCAAGTTGTAATATTCTAAAGGATGAAGTACAGACAGTCAATCAGAATCCAGGCTGTTTTAAACGACAAATCTACACAAAGATTGACTTCAAAAAATAATGAAGTGTTTTAATTTACCGATAGAAATATGTAAGAACATACGTAAGTAAGTGTTATGGCAACGATAATAATAATAATAATAATAATAATAATAATATAATAATATTAATAATAATAATAATAATAATAATAATAATAATAATAATAATAATAATAATAATGATAATAATAGTAACGGAAGGAAGAAGATAAGGAAGAAGAAAGTATAGTATAGTATGAATACATAAATAAAGAAGTAGACAATTTACATGTATCAAAGATGCAATAGAGTTTTGTCATTTAGACAGATGGAGGCGTTTTGAATAGTTGCCGACAAGCACGTGAGTCGTGAATAACGTGTTTATAATGAGAATATATGTCTGAAAGGATGGCTGCGATATAAAGATGTTCATGCTGCGAGGACTGTTGACAGTTCACGGTAATTTGGCTTTGAAATTGTCTATTGCTAGAATTTTTTTGTTGTCTTCGCTTGTTTTTCTATTCGTGTATTTATGGTTGATTTTCCCCTTTCTGTTTTCGTCTGAAACTTATATCTGAAAGCTTATACCATCTGTCTGTCCAACAGTATAGATTGTTGTTTGACTTGCTTTACGCAGAGTGTATTTCTGTATGATAGCTTTACGTAAAGATCCGAAGTCAATAAAGACAATACATACATAAATCATTAGCAAAACATGATTCATTACGAAGGTCGCTGTGGCCTTAAACTTTTGACCCCCGCCATATGAACTAACTATTTGTGACCCCAGCTATGTTTTTGCCCTCATTGACACTCATTAACCTACGCTGGTATTTTCTGGCCAAAGGGGAGAATTTCATTTCAAAGCAACTTGACAGTTACACGTACCACGGAAGCCATACAAATAACTGAATTTGGGGCTGCCCCCACGACTGACTGGTCTAATGCCCTGCATGTCTATTGGTCGCTGGCTCTGGCTGGCAGTTGAAGGCAGACCGTAGTTGGACTGATATTTCTCTCCGGTAGGAAAGTTTTCAGTGAGCTGGAGTAAACGGGTGGTTAGCCCCGGGTACTAGTGTAAACTCCACCATAAACTACAGGCCAATTATGAATTTAGTTCAGAATTGCCAAAAATGTTACGCCAAACAAAGTACAGTTAAACTAACTCGTGGGGCACGCTGAAGCACTCAACTTATATTAGTGTTGACATTAAACATAAGGTCTTCTTTGCTAAATTTGGAATTTGGAATTTCAATTATCGTCACCGTTTGTGTCATATTTAGGTTATATCGCGACTAGTCAGTTGTAGACGGTGAGGTACATTGGAGTTTCCAACGTAAATAACCACCTGACCCCAAGTCACTGACAACCTTCCCACATGTCCCGTCTGGGATTTGAACCATAGTGCACGCTGAAAAACCCAGTGCAGTGCACCGTTAAATAACGAGTCTTATTCGATGAAACTGCATGTATATATGCCAGACCATGTATACGCCTCAGGTGTGAAGGGTTATGTTTGACAATGACTAGCATTGTGAGAAGGTGGTGTAGCGGATCTGGTGACGACAGAGAGATGAATGTACTCGTCTTCACTCCCACATTTAATGCAGTATGAACATTTGGAGTTACAATGCAGATATTTAATTCCTGCACTAGATGCGTGGGCAGTCCGGGCATAATACACGACCGGAAACCCGATTGCCATCGATTTTCCTTGGCATGGATGCATGGATGACCTCACAATTGAACGTAGCTTTGGCTCGTAAGCTACGTGGGTCATTGATGTGATTGGCTTGTTATTTTTGACGTGTTAGCCATGGGTGTTTTTACAACCAGGCAATGGAAGATGTCCGGTCGACTGGTGCAGGAATTAAATGTCTGTACTGTACGTTCATCGTCACTTCTTCTGCTATACAGAAGCAACATAGTGACGTATGCTAGTTGTTAATGGTTGAGGTAACCAGAAAACCGCGGGAAAATCACAGGTTAACCTCAAGTCATCGGCAACTATCTCACTCGCCCTGAGCAGACTTGGAACCGGGAGAGAGGTAGGATACCGCGGGTATTCAATGGCGTCACCCGAGACCACGCAGCCATCCCGGCAGGCCCCTGAAACTGTATACGCGCTGGTAGCATTAGAACAAGATACACAGATTACAGAGATACACTTTGAACTTTCCTTTGATATCCAATCTAATTGCAATAACATACCTAGTGGAGTACGCAACTTTCAATAACATAGTTGGATATTTTTTCAGGCATTGGCACGATTGCATGCGCAAACGAGTGGTATTCATGTCAAATGCCTTGTACACCGATCGCTCACTATATCTAGTCGGTGCACATTGACACAGCTCGGCGATGTTATCTTGAAACATCAGAATCTCCCACCATGGAACACTTACTAGTTTATGATATATTCTGGGATTCCAGTCTTCCATGGGGCATGTCTGAAATGGCACATCTGTTATTGTCATAGTTTTGACAATTTGAGTTAAATCCGAGTCTATTCAAGTGAATGAATTATGGCTTAAAGGCCATAAACAGGTCGTATGGTGCCATAAAGCTTACAGACAATGGGATAGCGGATATATCCTGTGTCTGGTTAGAATTTAATTGCAAAGCAGTTATAATGATAAGCAATGATACGGCAGTTAAAAGATAAAGCTTTACAATAAAGAAATCCACTATCAATCTATTAAGTACAAAAAGTAAACAGACAAAAGCTCATATAAATGAGTCAAAATGCTGTCTCTATGTCATTCGTTAACGATAAATGAAGTCGAAGTATTTAGTGAGGGAAGCCCCTTTGGGAATAACACAATCAGCCATGAAGATATTCACGAAATCATGCGGGAGGTCAACTTGCAATTCAATAACTTCTGAACTGTGGTAAAAAATCCCACACGCAGTCGTCAGAGTTGAGTTATGTATGGATCCACTTACTTAAACGTAAGGACTTGCTGATAAGGTCAACCCTTTGTCAGTAGTGAACAACCAATGGGATCTGCGGGAGGACTAGGGGGTGAAATGCACTAGACCGCCTGGCTGTGAGGTAGTAAATACGCCAACATGAGGAACACACCCTGGAAATACTGCCTGATAAAGTCAACCTTTTGTCAATAACAATCAACCAACAGTATCTTGAGGTAGTGGTATCAGATCGGCCCAACCATGGAGTCTCACTTGATGGTGGCTTCTGCCAACGCACGGAATAAGGGCTAGATGCGAACAGTGCATCAGAGATTATAATCATAACGTCGCTTGTGTGTTTCACCGAGTTAATTCGGTGATCAGTTTAGATTCATCTTCTGCCTCAGGAAAACTGCATCTTCATTCCATGGTTTAATCTGACGTTATCTTATTCATGATTGCTTGCCCCCCCCCCCCCCCCCCCCCCCCCCCCCCCCCCCCCCCCCACACACACATACACACAGAGTTGAGAAGTTGCAAGGAAGGTCAACGCAGGATGACATTTGTAAGTTTTGATTGAGTACGCATTGTTCGCACTGAATAAACTTAAGTTGCCTCGGGCGGCAAGTGGCACCGTAAATGCCATCAGGTATCACGTGAGGACGAGCGCCCCCTTCTGGCGACAAGGCCAACTAAGGTGATGGTTAGTGCTTTAACCTTCATCTGTTTGGAAGTGTATCTTTATTTAATGTTCTATCAAAATCGCAAACGGTGTAATCCTCATAGAAATAACATAGTCAATGGACACCAACATGTAAAGAAAATTTATGAACACCTGTCACACATCTACAAATCATCATATCCAGTCACAAATTTACTAGGAATATCGATATAGATAACCAAAATTGAAATAAAAACAAAAGTGTAAGTAAAATTATATTAGAAATAATTTCACAAGATTCTACATGATTGTATATATTTCGAGTCGCCTACACATAACTACCATTGGACTTCGGTGTGGAATCGACACTCATTTAATTCACAATACAGAAAAGGGGATCGTTACTTACATGTACATACACAGTTTTTAGCAGTGTGTTTCTATGGTTTTCATAAGAAATCACCATATCACGCGTCTCCGCATGCTCGCAATGTCTTTACATGCGATAGACCAGCTTCTTATCATCAAAATGGCAGGTTTATTGGATGTTTTCCCATTAGAAGATGGAACTTCGGATGTTACCTAATATATTGCAAACTGTTCGATCATTCAAGCTGATTAATTCTGCGAAAATATCAGATCTTAGATCTTCATTAAAAGTGCATTGCACCACCGACCTAACCCATTACCGGTAATACTCGCAGCTGCCAAAATCAGCCTGGCAACCTATTCGAAATCTTTCCAGCTAAAGCATAATTTGAAAATTATTTAAAGGAGAAATATTAATCAGAACATTTTCAACAACTTTCCTTCAAATGTTTTCGAAAATCAATCTTGATTCCGAAGTTACGGTCAAAGGAATCCAGGATCCAGACGACACTTTCAAGTATTGATAGGTTAACCCATTAATGCTTACAGTGGCCAAAAACAGCCTGACAAATTTGATGAAATCTTGCAGGCAAAAGCAGTTAGGTAAATATTTCATGGAGAAATGTTAATGTAAACATTACCAACAACTCCCCTTCAAATATTTTGTGAGATCATTCTTAATTACAAAGTTATTGTCAAAAGTATAATTGTTCCAGACGACTTTTTTCTGGAGGAACTCATAAGCATTGATGGGTTAAGGTAGCTAGCTCGTGGTCTGAATTTCTTTGACTCAGGTTTTTTTTCTAGCATGCTTTTATTTGACAATTTAGCTCATACAAAGTATATATTGCCTAAAAGTTCTTCTGGAGAGGAATACATTTAACATCATATAAGTACACTCATAGAAGGGTGTAAGATATATCGGGTATAAAATGAAGAAATAATCATGCATATTATTTTCAAACGGAGTTTCTATTAATTGTTAACAATTAGGGCAACTACCTTACCCCGAGTCACTGGAACCTTTCTCACACACCCAGACCGGGATTGGAACCCGGGAGAGAAGGTCAGCAGTCATCAGTAGCGCCTTAGACTACTCGGCTATCGGGGCAGGCCCTCCACAGGGTTTACTTCAGGTATACACTCCTTTATATTCCTCTTTCTGTTACAGATATCTGGTCGTGAGAATCGGCCAGTAAGATGATGATAGTGGGCGCGATTGTTCTACGGCATCGTAAAAGAGGATTGGCAACTTATCAGTCATATACGCGGGACAAATCTTCGATCGATCCGTCCCCTTCTCATGGTGACTCTGTGTTATTCAATCAGCACAATCCACATTGGTGTGTGAGTGCATCTACAACCAAGAAGCGGAATGAACATGTTACAATTATGGCATTCTGGACTGGATTGTGACTGCCGAGTTGTCTCAACCGGAAAACGTTTCCATAAGAAGTTTCACTAGCCTTCAGCGGGAATCGAGCCCCAGGTCGTGTACAGTGATTGGACACGGTAGGTGTTCAAAGCGCAATGTAATAGACCAGCTCGACCATGGAGGCAGTTCTTTACTGCTCTCGTGTCTGTACAGAACATAACCTTAACATACATTAATACACACACACACATATATATATATATATATATATATATATATATATATATATATATATATATATATATATATATATATATATATATATATATATATATATATATATATATATATATATGTATATATATATATATATATATATATATATATATTTATAAATATATATATGAATAATCTCTCTCTCTCTCTCTCTCTCTCTCTCTCTCTCTATATATATATATATATATATATATATATATATATATATATATATATATGTATATATATATATATATATATATATATATATATATATATATATATATATATATATATATATATGTGTGTGTGTGTGTGTGTATATAATTATATGATTATTGTATTAGTTTACCGTTGAGTAGAAATGATACAAAATAAATAAACAAGAGCATGAATGAATTAATGGGTGCTTAAAGGCAAGTCCCAAATAAAGAAAAACAATTCAGCGTTAAATGAGAATTCTGTCATGCGCAGTTGTAACAGAACTCAGGAATAAAGAAAAGTTTGAAATATCATATCACGTGAATCTTTAAAAGGGAGTCTATTCAATGTGTCCGCATTCAGAGGCGCTGCTGCAATCGTCTGAGATCTCGCCCATGATTGCACGTGGATATTGTTTTCTTTTTTTTCTGGCATCTTGCCAACTGAGGGTTTCTGCACGAGCGCGCCGCGAGAATGAGCCGCCATATTTCCTCGCTGGCTGATTGTGATAGAGTCGAAGCAGCCATTACTGCGGAGGTATCGGAAATAAAGATGTGTTGATTGAACTCTCGCTGAACATTTGCAGATACTCCTTTAAATGCGAAACAGTTGCTATCTAAAACTCTTTGCTTGGAGGAGCAATGACGATTGTACGTAATACTCAATAGATAATTAGACCTCGAAATTAACTTAATTTTCCTTCAGAAAAATGATTGTACATGTAGACATATACATATGTGCTTACCTACTTACATACATGCATACATACATACATACATATTCATACTTACATACATACATACACATATAAATACATACATACATACATACATAAATACGTACATAAAATCCAGGACATGATAACGATGTATGTATATGTACACGTATGATTGTCGTAAATTCTCTTGCAATATATACCTAGAATTGTTGTAGCCATTGTTGAAATGTATACGTAGAATATTGTGAGATTTTGTTGAAATATACGTATAGAATTGTTGTAGATTTTGTTGAAAACCTAATTATCTGTATTAGCTTTCACTATTCTCAGTTAGAGTTTCTGATAGCTATCCAAGTTGCGATTGGTTTTATTTCTGATAGACGAAATATTATACATTTTTATCATTCACTACAGTAATCAAACATTCGCCATAACGCTATCCTCATACGCAGTGTTTTTCTCATTCCCGACAAGTAGTCACTCGTAAGTCCCAGAGTAAGTCAACGGTTTACTTAACGATTATAGGGGAAAAGCACGCCGTCGGCATATAAACGTATGGATTAGCTTTAAGGCTAATCGAATTGTATAGTTCTCTCCCGATACCGCCGCGAGGTAGAGTTATAGTCTGAAATAGTGTTGCTCCAAAATAGATAGTCCCTATCTCACCTTGAGGCCAGCAATGCTATGTATTTGGTCTGAACTGGAGCAAAAAGATACCTTTGAGAGTCGGGGGACGTGGAGATAGATTTGGAATGGCCAACTGTCCATAGCCAGACAAATGTCCAGACTCCTAGCCTAACTCTCTTCATTGAGCGCCTCCTCAATTATCCATCAAATATCCTGCGTTTTTTGAAGAACATTTGCACATCAGGACATTATGTGATGAAATATTAATTCAACATATATAAGTATTGACATAAACATAATGATAAAAGATATTCAAAAAAGGATAGGAAAGAAAGTTGACCCAAATAAGCTCAACATTTTATTTTCCCAGCAGTACACTTGGCGCAGCAAATAGAAATGAGAATTACACCTTTCGGAATCCTTACTTTGTTTTCATATTACATATGTATCCATACTTGCTCTACCTACATGTTGCTTTCATGTTTAAGGTAGCTAAATATGGGGTCATTATTTCACCGGCTTTTCCTCTATCTTGCTTGTATTTGACTAGTGAGCCCATTCAAAGGATGTATTGCTTACAAGGTGTTCAGTTAATGACTACATTAAGCGGACTCGATGTATTTCCTATCGATATCTTTTTCAGCATTTCTAGAAGTTTCATACCCACACAGCGACGTTTCATGAGTGTAGTATTGGCGGCTAGTCGCATGTCTAGACAATAAGCAGTTGATAGAACATAATCCTCCAAGAGAACACATATATAACTTGTAATGCGCAGCCGTGTGATACGTCTAAAGCCCCTTAATTCACAGACTGGGTTCTCTCTTAAGGTCAATGCATTCCCCACCATTGGCAGTTTGGATGTTCGCACCCACTTTGAATATATAACTTTATTAAGGCTAACGGGGGCATCATTTTAGCAACGAATTCAATCCATCAGGTGAAGTATGTTTATATCTAAACAAAATGACGAAAACAGTATCAACTCGATTTCATTGAGTAAACGAAACTT
>OZ012696.1:36876559-37002158 GCA_963942565.1 Maea johnstoni
GAGCTGCCATTCCACAAAACAACCGACTCGCGTGGAAATCTCTCTCATTTTGAACATATAATATGTGTTTACATTTAAAAGTTTTTTGTTGTTATATGTGTTGCTGTTTTCATTGTTGTTGATGATGATGGTAGAGATGTATGCCACTATTATTGTTGTTGATGATGTTATTGTTGTTCTTGTGGTTGATGTTGATACTGTTGTTGTTCTGTTCATCTTCTACATAACTAATGGGTGTAATTTATCATGTGCTGATACCAATGTCTTACGTCCAGGAAGGCGTCGTGTCTAGTCCAGCCTTTGGGTGTTACAGTTTTGCAAACGCAATTTTCTCATTAAGTGATATTAGCGTCATCAATAGAAAGTTCCGACCGGTTCTTCAATTTCAAAGCTACTCTAAATTACAGTGTAGTGAACTATTGCCCTTAAATCTCACATTCAGGGATAAGTGGCACAAGCTCCGCGCTAGATGTCGTGATACATACTAGTATATCAAATTCATGCCTAAAGATACAAGCGAGATCTTTCTGACGAAAGGATACTTTTTAAGAAATGTTCTTCTGAATGAAGATAAAATCTATTCTTTATTGAGAACATTTTGGTCATTTGGTCATGTTCAATAGTAGCATTGACCCAGAAGACAGAGTGAGAAAGAATTGTTTGAAGCATAAGTGGGATATCGTTACCAGAATGACATGTCAGGTTCACTTAGAAATAGTCTCAGTACTGATAGATAACAGACTAATTTTACAGCAGCTTTAAATAAGAAACCTAGTAACGCACTACAATATAGACGTCTGCCTCGTACTACTGCTAAAGGTAGCCTAGGGAGTGCGAATACGGCTCGTGGCGAGTGAGAAAGTTACCAATACCTTGAGGAAATTCGGTGGTTCCCTCACCTACTGTGAAAGTTCCATCCAACATCCACACCTGGCTAGTCACGATGACAAGCACCAGCTTGGTAATTTAGGATGATAATAAAGGACACATTCTCTGGGTACTGCGCTCCCTACCACCATTAACAACTGAATACAAGCCATAGGTAATTTTTCAATACATGCCTCTAGCCGGATTTGAATCCGAAAAGACATCTATCAGTGGTGAGACACAGCGAACAGGCAGTGTGCAATGCCTTTAACAAATAGTTCACTCAGATGTAAGGAAGCCCCGAAGAGTTACGACATATACCGAAAAGGGAAACGGGTGATTCTGAAAAATAGAAAGGTTCCTTTGACAGAGCTAGAATCGTGAGTAGACAGGTGTATAGTGAGATGGCGACAAGAAATGCCACTATTTGAAATGTGGAGTTTTCAGGTTGGCATGATCCAATGACAATACGTATGCTGAGCAAGTACCTGTGCACGAGATAAACTGCCCCCAAGTGGTCGATAAACAAGATATGGGATAGGTAGTATATCCCAGTAGAGGATCATCCATTGCACAATAGTGAAAGATTCCAAATGACAAAGGGTGAACATTGGCTGAAACCTCTTTCTTGGCCTGTAGATTTGAGTCTCTTTGGCGTAGGGTATTCAATTATGGTATATCTGTGATTTGAGCGAACGTAATGGGCCGGTGCGATAGTAGAAGGTATGTTAATCATATCGGTTATCCAGTCTGCGATTACATAAAGCGTTGGCGGTGTTGTAACTTGGATTTATTTGTCCTCAGGTTTTATGTCATATTAAGGTCACATCTTGAGTAGCCATAATTTAGAAAACCAGAGCACCAGGGAATAACGCCGGACGCCTTATAAGCCCAAGTTACTGACAACTTGAGGCATAATTTCGTAGACCGGAATCGAACCCAGGCATGGGTGAGATACACCGAGCAATCGTCAGTGACATATACTAGTATATTTAAATGAATATATATATATAGTATATATATATATATATATATATATATATATATATATATATATATATATATATATATATATATATATACATACATACATACATACATACATACATACATACATACATACATACATACATACATATATATATATATATATATATATATATGGTCAGTGGTACACTTAATAATTCAAATTTCTATAGTTTCAAATCGTATTGGATATTAAAGTTTCAAACTTCGAAACCGCATTAGAAATTTGAAACTTTGGTGAAAGTTTCAAAGTTTCAAACTTCCATACTTTCAAATATCCAAACTTTCAAACTTCCAAAACGTGTTGGAGGTTTGAAACTTTGGTCAAAGTTTCAAAGTTTCAAAGTTCCGTACTTTCAAATATCCAAACTTTCAAACTTCCAAAACGTGTTGGAAGTTTGAAAGTTTGACATGGAATGTTTAATAATATACAATGTGAAACTTTCAAATATACGGTGATCAGGCTGCTAATAAAAGCTGCCTTAAGTTACAAACACGACCCACATTTTGTCAATGTAATTATTTATCATCAAGACGCTGTTCTCATTAAGGCTATGAAATACGCATTTCTTAATTTCCTATATCTTCAAATATTGCAATTATGGATATTAATAATGCTTAAACTGTCATTAACGCTAATGAACATGAATATTGAAGCGACCCACTTGTCTATTCTATTATTAGAAACGGCAGCTTCTAAAATGCGGAACCGGAATGTATGTAAATCTCGTGCCCATATAATGGACCATGAGTGAAGGAGGGTACAATGAAATTTATTTTCAAGACCGTCTTTTTTGGGAGGGTAAATAGAAGTTGTTCCCGACTTACCCGACCACTCTAGTGGATTAATATCGATCAATATACATCATCTATCTACCTGTCTGTCTGTCTGTCTGTATCCCTGTCTATCTGTATATCTATCTACTATCTATTAATCTTTCTATCTTTTAATGTGTAAGAGCCTTAGATAAATACAATTCTTTTCTTCGTCTAATGTGAGAGCATCCAAACACAAACACACACACACACACACATAAATGTATGTATGTGTGATGTGCGTATATGGATAGTTAGAAACAGAGAAATACGGAAGGACAGGTAGATAATATGGTATACTTTATTGATTCCATCATAACGTAGTTTATGAAATAAATCATCTTTCTGTCTATATGTGAACCCGCACACACACGCATGCATGAACGCCCGCGCACAATCATTTACCACCCTCCCCCCCCCCCCCCCCCCCCCCCCCCCCCCCACGCACATAAGATCCAACAATAAGTTCCCGCATACTTTTAGTGGGGCAGCTAAGGCACCATTTTGGGCCAAATCGTGCACTTTTTGTTAAAAGCATGAAACTTGGTAGAATTATACTTCCATGCATACTTATCAATTCTGGATATGGATCCACCGCGCTGGACTTCGGCTCCACCTATTTTTGGGGCATTTTATCAAAAAACTGATATGAAAAGAGTGAAAATTGTAATAACAACTTATAAATATTTTCCTTCAAGTAGAATTTCATGAATCTTTTCTGGGAGGTAATGAATAACACAACAACTAAGACTGTCTATAGATTTTGTGATAAAATGTTTCCCAAAAGTGTCATTTTGGGTCATTTTCATGCTAAAAACGGGTGTTTTTTTGTAATATATCACTTTTGATGCATTTGAGCTAGTAAGAGTAATTGATGCTTTGCCAAAATGTACTGAAAACCTGGTTTAGTAACTGAAATGCATAAGTGGTGTATTAGGTACTCACAAAGGTCATATATTTTAGGGCATTTTGACCAGAAATGGGCTATTCTATCTGAATTTTCATACATAACCTTCTAAAACCTCTGATATCAAGCCTAGATTTATGAAAATGAGGAGGAATATACCTGGACTTCCACATTTCAAGTTTTGATAAGTAACCTGTATCCAGTTCACCTATGTCACACAATTTTAGGGTTATATTACTTAGAAATGAGCACACATGCACATTTTTGTAATAACGGCTTATGATTTTTTCTCTATGTTCCAAAAAAAACAAAAAACCTTTCAGTGAAGGGGTAAATGGCAAGACATGTGACTGTTCAAAAAATGACATAATAGTTTAGGATGACTTAGGCAAAGACAATTTAGGGTATTTTTACACAAAATCCCAAAAAATGAGGATATTTTGTAATTTGTTCTCATCTTAATCCTGTAAATAATCCAGACATTCTGCATAGGTTAGCATTCTTCATATTTGGCAAAAAGCTACATAGGTTTATTAATTATTGTTATGGTAGTTATTTGCTTAGAATAATTAACATGTATGTAAATATTTGAATTTAATAAATAATTGGTGTGTAAATTAGAGATGGGAATCAGTGTGAACTTCATGACCGATTATCTGTTAATCAAAAGCTGCTCAATTGTAGATAATCAGTCAGTTTAGTAAAAATGAGGCATCAGTTAAGCTAAACAAAGATGGCAGTGGCATGCAAAGATACTGTGCAATTTTAGCACTATAGTTCATTAAAGCAGGTGGCTGTGTAAAGTAATATCATTTTTTCCAGAAGCAATTACAAATAATAGTGATTTCACGATTTGGTTCATTTAAAGAAACCAACCCATTTTAAACTTCAGTCAATCATCGGCCCATAACTAGTTAAAATATTATGAAACCACTGACTGTATTTGGCATTTATTTCTTAATCAAGTGATTTCTCATGGTTATGTTATTCATGCAGACATACTATGAAAGAATGACTGTTTCACTGAGTTGGGTTAACCTTATGCTGCTGGTGGCTAATTTGGCCAATCCAAAATGATGCAAAAAACTTTTAAAATGACTGAAGCCCTGGCACATGGTTACTCATCTGAGGATACTCAGTGGGAGCTATCCAATGAATACCAACATGACAGGGTTTAGATGTTTTTCAAAATTCTTTGCATCCTTGTTCTTTGGGCAAAAGTAGCCTCAGCATTTAGAGGGTTTAAGTACTTGGCACTTACTTTCCAAAATCTAGCAGAAGCAAGCCCTCATTAGGATATGACGGTATTGTAGCTCAATGGTGAGCATAGCCATCACTGTATAGTCTTCATAAACAACTTCTAGTTAAAGTCATTTCAATAAGAAAGGAAAAACCATGTAATATTAGTATTAGATATGGTACAATTGTTTCCTGGGTTTGTGTCATGTTTTGAATGTTCCCTTCCTCTTGGCTCAACTTAAGACTTGATAAATAAACATTAGTCTCTTAGGATATAACTTAGGTAACCTGATAGAATTTTAGGGGCATTGAGCCGGTTGTTTGACTTTATAATATGGAAGTACAAAAAGATTCAAGAATATTGGTTTGAATGCTTCTTATAACAAGACCGGGAATATCTTTTGAATGTGAATCGAAAAGGAGAGTGTAGGTAACTTTCTTGCAATTTGGCTAATGGCAGTAAAACTCATGTATTCATGAAAACAGATGAACTTCTTTCTAAAACTTTATGTTGTTGTTTTGGTGCAGTACAATTCAAATTTAGAGTTGGAGCTGAATGTCCTCATATATTACTGACGCAATGTGTGACTATTCAGCTCAGTTAAATACACAAGTGCAACAAGTAAATTAGGAATGGTACAAGAACTGGTATTAGGGTACTCTACATAACTTTGAACTATCAAATACCAGGTGGTCTTAAGTATATTTAGGACTATTGTGCCAAGAAGAATATGTATGAATGGTTGTACCTCAACTAAGAGTTTCACTATAGTGAACACTTGATTCTGCTGTTTCTGCATTAGAATTACTATTATCAACACAGCAATCTGCCCAATACATGAAATAACACTGCTCTATTTCACCAAAGACATTCCTTAATAACAGACCTTTCTATGTAATCTGCTTTGAGTAATTATATAACCATACAACCCCATATGAATATATCTTAACAAGAAAAATAAACATAATTTCTAAAATATTTAATACCACAAATCATGGAAAATAACCTGAAAATACATAACCCTGATAAATAACTTATTAACTTTTAAAGGCATACTTAAATGTCAACGATTCTTTGTGCTTGTGGCCAGATATGAAAAATGCCAACCTAATATGTAGAATGCCTGGATTAGGATGAGAACAAATTACAAAATATATTGGGATTTTGCGTGAAAATACCCTAAATTAATGTCTTTGCCTAAGTCATCCTAAACTTTTATGTGATTTTTGAGCGTTCGTCACATGTCTTGCCATTTACCCCTTCACTGTAAAGTTTTGGTTATTCTGGACCGTAGAAAAAAAGTCATAAGCCATTACAAAAATGTGCATTTGTGCACATTTTTAAGTAAAATAACCCTAAAACTGTGTGACATAGATAAACTGGACACAGGTTACTTATCAAAACTTGAAATGTGGAAGTCCAGGTATATTCCTGTTTATTTTCATAAATCTAGGCTTGATATCAGAGGTTTCAGAAGGTTGTGTATGAAAATACAGATAGAATAGCCCATTTCTGGTCAAAATGCCCTAAAATATATGACCTTTAATAATAATAATAATAATTGGAATTTATATAGCGCCTTTTCCATTCATAAAATGTTCAAAAGCGCTGCACATTGTCATAGTTTTAGTCATAGTCCACAACGCCTCAATGGGCGAGCCTGTAAAGGTGTGTTTTGAGACACTTCTTGACGGCCTGACACGATGAAGAATCCTTCAGGTGTTGTGGAAGCGCATTCCATAATCTCGGTGCACTAATGGAGAAAGCGAGATCTCCAAATTTGAGTCTAGTCCGAGGCTCATCCAGAAGACCCTTTGCTTCTGATCGTAGATGGCGTCTGGGTTTATAAGGCACGAGCAGCTCCTTGATGTACTTAGGTGCAAGTCCGTTTAGTGCCTTGTATACCAGCAATAGGACCTTAAATTGGATGCGGAATTTGATTGGTAGCCAGTGAAGCTTGATGAGAACAGGTGTGATATGTTCATACTTCCTGGTTCTCGATACTATCCTTGCTGCACTGTTTTGTAGTCGCTGCAGCTTTGCAATCAAATCCTGTTGTATTCCAATTAGGAGAGCATTGCAGTAATCCAAGCGAGACATCACCAGCGACTGCATCACTGTTTTTGTGGCATCTTCTGTTAACACACGTCTCGCTTTTCCAATATTTCTCAGGTGAAAGCTAGATTTTTTGACAACACTCTTGACATGGGGTGCCATGATCAGTAGAGAGTCAAACATAGCTCCCAGATTCCGCACAGGCTCAGATGCAACAGACACATCAGGACCTGCTACAGAGAGTGACTTAATGTTCAGTTCAGCTAGGTGTTTCTTAGAGCCGAATAGAATTATTTCAGTCTTGTCATTGTTGAGTTTCAGCTTGTTCTGAGATATCCAGACACTAATGTCACACAAACATTTCTCAAGATTTAGGATTTCACATTTGACTATTGCGTTATCACTTGTCTTCTTGAATGATAAGCAGAGCTGGGTGTCATCAGCATAGCCATGATTGTTCAGACCGTAGGATCGGATTAGCTGTGCCAGAGGTATGATGTATATTAGGAACAATAGTGCACCCAACACAGATCCCTGTGGTACAGACCACAGGATTTCCTGATTTTCGGAGAAGTCATCATTGATTTTAATCCTCTGTTTCCTGCCTAGCAGGTACGATTTGAACCACTGTAGAGCAGATCCTTTAACTCCAAGAACTGACTCCATCCTAGATAGAAGGATGGAGTGATCGATTGTATCGAAAGCAGCGCTAAGATCGAGTAACACAAGGATCGCAGCCCCACCCTGATCGAGAGTGCGTAGGATGTCGTTCTGTACCCGCACAAGTGCAGTCTCAGTGCTATGACATGCTCTGTATGCCGACTGCATGGGTTCATGTAGCTGATTGATAGTCATGTAATTTGTAAGCCTTGCTGCAACTACCCTTTCCAATACTTTTGACAAGAATGATAAGTTGCTTACAGGACGATAGTTCTTGAGCACCTCCGGGTCGAGATCATCTTTCTTCAGTAACGGAGTGACTAATGCCTGTTTCATGGAGTCAGGCATGTTGGCACTCTGCAACGACAAATTCACTACAATCGTAACCATTGGAATAAGCTCATCTACCGAGTCTTTCACCATCCAAGTGGGAGCGGGATCTAGAGAGCAGCTCTTAGTCGGTGATTTTGCTATGATTTTGCGAATTTCGCTTTCAGTCACGGCCGAGAAAACATTCAGTGAACATGTTTATACCGGGGTAGGTAAATTTAACTGGTGTCTGGAGAGATCTGGCAGCTCGTCGCGTATCTTACATACTTTGTCAGTAAAGAACACAGCGAAACGGTTTGCCAATTCTTCTGTTGATGCATGCTCAGGGAGTTTCATCTCACTCCTTTGATGTAATATGTCTTTGACAATGTTACTGAGGTTTTTTGAATCAGTGGAGGACTCAGCTATCAGATTGTTGTAGTAGTCCTTCTTAGCTTGCAATAACATGTTGTTAAATTTGGTCCTCGCAGCTTTAAACAGGTCATAGTGGACAGTGAGGTTGGTGTCTCTCCACTTCCTTTCCCATTTCCTCTTTTCACATTTTGCACCATACAAATCATCTGAGAACCATGGTTGTTTTGGCCGAATTGTTACCATTTTCACTCTTGCTGGTGCATGCTTTTCAAGTACCGTTGTTAGTGCAGAATTGTAGTGATTAGTCAAATCCTCCACGGAGCAGCCTTCAGCATTACCAGGTTGTAGAGCGTCCTTTAAGTCCTCTCTAAAATTAGGCATGTTGACACTGCGGAGTTTACGCACAGACTTCGGCACCTGGATCGGACGTGGTTTAGGGTGAGACACATCACACAGAATGAGGTTGTGGTCAGAGAGCTGGTCTCCAACCTTCCACTGACTTATAAGATTCTCATTGTCCCTGGTTATGACCACATCAAGGGTGTGTCCCGATTTATGGGTTCTGGCTGTGATATGCTGCTTGTAATTCATGGTATCAAATAAGTCATTCAGTTTGAGTGCTTCAGTGTCATTCCTATCCTCAAGGTGGAAATTGAGGTCTCCCAGAAGCAGGAATTGGCCAGTGGAAGAGATCCGGTCATGCATGAATGGTGAGAATTCATCAAAGAACATTTTATTTGTCAATTTATTCTTTTGCGATGGAGGTGGTCTGTAGACCACATTGACATTAAGTTGCTTGGAGCCTGTATTAACAGTAACCTCCCAATGCTCAAAACTGCTGAATTCACATGAGGTTTTGGACAACACTGATAGATTTTTCTTATACAATATTGCCACTCCTCCATATCCGCCATTTCCTTTACGTGGCACACTGAACAAATCATAGCCACCTATCTTCAGGCCTTTGATAAATAGCTCATCCTTTGCTGCTGAAGTTAGCCAAGTTTCAGCCATAGCTAGTATGTCAATATCATGCTCAATAATTGAATTCCTGATGATTTCAATTTTGTTTCTTGCTGACTGTGTATTCAAGAGGCAGATACACAGCTCTTTAGATCTCTTATCCTTTCTACTCAAAATTGGGAAGAGGTTTGTCCTGGTTTCAATCTTTATCAAGTTGTCCCAGTTCACCCCCCTGCCCTGTACAGCCCGATGGGTTGTGTTGTTGTGACAGTCAGGATATTCCTCACTTTTGATTTTCCTCCTGATAACCCTCTGTGTGTCTTGGGAATTGAGCAGATGTTATTTTGTCTCAGTTTTTCAAGCACTCCTAATGGCACCCTTGGTTTCGCCTGGATGACAGCCTGCTTGATGGTGAGCAGTAGATCCCTGGGGTATGCCCTGATACCAGTCATGCTGACCAGCTGGGGGATAAACACTGGCTTGAAAATGGGTCAGGAGGCTTTTTATGGCCCCTAATGACCTAACGGTTCGACTGCATCTCTGCCTCGTCCAGTAAATTCAGGCAAGATGCATACAAAAATCCTTGTATTTTAGGCTTCACAGGCGATATTTTATCTCCAAAAGTTATTCTGGTGAGTCCTGGTGGTGTTATGTCGAGACTGGGTAACTCCTGGCAGGTGAGAGATCCGTGATCACGCACAGTTGGTGAAAAAGCCAGGAGCCTATTTACAGGCAGCCCTGGGGGCGCACTGTAGACCTTTGTGAGTACCTAATACACCGCTGATGCATTTCAGTTACTAAACCAGGTATTCAGTACATTTTGGCAAAGCATCAATTACTCTTACTAGCCCAAAGGCATCAAAAGTGATATATTACAAAAATCACCCATTTTTAGCATATTTTTCATGAAAATGACCCAAAATGACACTTTCGGGAAACATTTTATCACAAAATCTATAGACAGCCTTAGTTGTTGTGTTATTCATTACCTCCCAGAAAAGATTCATGAAATTCTACCTGAAGGAAAATATTTTAAAGTTGTTATTACAATTTTGACGCTTTTTGATAAAATGCCCCAAAAATAAGTGGATCCAAAGTCCAGTGCGGTGGATCCATATCTAGAATTGATTAGTATGCATGGCAGTATACTTCTGCCAAGTTTCATGCTTTTAACAAAAAGTGCACGATTTTTGTCTTAGCCGCCCTACTATTTAGGGGGAGGAAAATAACATTGTTTATCGGTAGGATAAATAAAACTATATTTCTTTCAGACCACTCCAGAGGAAGGGTAAATAAAACACATACGCACGCACACACACATACATACATATATGTGTATGTGTGTGTGTTTGGATGCTCTCACTTTAGATGAAGAACAAAATTTTATTTATCTAAGGCTCTTACACATGAATAGATAAAAAGATTGATTGATAGATAGTAGATAGATATATAGATAGACATATACAGACAGACAGGTTAGATAGATGATATATATTGCTAGATACCTATTCACTAGAGTGGTCGGGTAAGTCGGGAACAAATAAAGTTTTATTTATCCTGCCTATGGGTTACTCGGGAACAAATTAAGTTCTATTTACCCTTCCCAAAAGACGGTCTTGAAATTAAAGTTCATTATTTGCTCTTTTACACTTGGTCCATCATATCGACACGAGTTTTACATAAATTCCAGTTCCGCATTTTAGAAGCTGCCGTTCTAATAATAGATTAGACAAATGGGTCACTCCACCATTCTTGCTGCCTTTAGGCGAAAATTATCCTTTTTTCTTATACTTGGCAATTTCCTTTGAAAAGTAACATTTGATTTCATTTTGTATACAATGTATTATATATATGAAAATAACACTGTCACAGAACTACTTTCGTACCGCTAAGAAAGGTTTGGAAATATGATTTATTAAGTGTGCCACTCTGCGGCTTTTCTAAACATGCAATAGTATAAATGTGTAAAGAGTTTTGGAAGTTTGAAAGTATGGAAACACGGCTGTAATCTCATATGTTCAAACCCGTTTGAAAGTACGGAAGTTTGGATATATGGAAGTTTGAAAGTTTGAAAATACAGATATTTGAAAATTTGAATATTTGAAAGTTTGAATTATTAATCTTTCTATCTAATTATGTGTGAGCGCCTTATATAAATAAAATGTTGTTCTTCATCTAAAGTGAGAGCATCCAAACACACACACATAGACATATATGTATGTATGTATGTGTGTGCGTGCGTATGTGTTTTATTTACCCTTCCTCTGGAGTGGTCTGGAAGAAATAAAGTGTTATTTACCCTACCGGTAAAACAGTGTTATCCCCCCCCCCCCCCCCCTAGAGTATGCGGGAACCTATTAGTTAGATCTTATGTGCGTGGGGCGTGGGGGTGGGGTGGGGGGGGGGGGGGGATGGTATATAAATGACCGTGCGCGGGCGTGCATGCATGAGTGTGTGTGTGCGTTCATGAATTGGTTCATAAACTACGTTATGATGGAATCAATGAAGTATATAATCACATCTGCCTGTCTTTCCGTATTTCTCTATCTACCTATATATATACGCACACACACACATACATACATTTATGTGTGTGTGTGTTTGGATGCTCTCACATTAGACGAAGAAAAGAGTTTTATTTATCTAAGGCTCTCACACATAAAAAGATAGATAGATTGATAGATAGTAGATATATATATAGATAGATAGATAGACAGTAAGACAGACAGACAGACAGAAAGGTAGATAGATAATGTATATTGATCGATATTCATCCACTAGAATGGTCGGTTAAGTCGGGAACAAGTTCTATTTACCCTCCCAAAAAGACGGTCTTGAAAATAAATTTCATTGTTCCCTCCTTCACTCATGGTCCATTATATGGGCACGAGATTTACATACATTCCGGTTCCGCATTTTAGAAGCTGCCGTTTCTAATAATAGAATAGACAAGTGGGTCGCTTCAATATTCATGTTCATTAGCGTTAATGACAGTTTAAGCATTATTAATATCCATAATTGCAATATTTGAAGATATAGGAAATTAAGAAATGCGTATTTCATAGCCTTAATGAGAACAGCGTCTTGATGATAAATAATTACAATGACGAAATGCGGGTCGTGTTTGCAACTTAAGGCAGCTTCTATTAGCAGCCCGATCACCGTATATTTGAAAGTTTCACATTTTACATTATTAAACGTTCCATGTCAAACTTTCAAACTTCCAACACGTTTTGGAAGTTTGAAAGTTTGGATATTTGAAAGTATGGAACTTTGAAACTTTGAAACTTTGACCAAAGTTTCAAACTTCCAACACGTTTTGGAAGTTTGAAAATTTGGATATTTGAAAGTATGGAAGTTTGAAACTTTGAAACTTTAACCAAAGTTTCAAATTTCTTATACGGTTTCGAAGTTTGAAACTTTGAAAATATACCCAAAATTCCATATATCCAATACGATTTGAAACTACAGAAATTTGAATTATTAAGTGTATATATATGTTCATATATATGTATATATATATATATATATATATATATATATATATATATATATATATATATATATATATATATATATATATATATATATATATGTATATATATATATATATATATATATATATATATATATATATATATATATATATATATATATATATATATATTATATATATATATACAATATATATACAATAAATTGTGATCTGTTATTACTTTGTTAATCATATTCAAACTTTCCACCAGAAGATTTCGCTGGCAAGTAGTGGGGGACGTTTTTTTCCTATATAATACAGAAAGTGAAGCCAATAATCATAATCAGAATTTGGATGAGCTTCTAGAACGAGTGGACTGTAGAGTGGGTCAGTATGGTTGACAGAGTCTATAGATACGAGGAAACACTGGTTTGGAGCAGTAAATAATGCCGTGTCATAACACGTGCCGACTACTTGTCATACGCTTAATCAGGAACATGTGGGACGTCATAAAGTGGAGAGTTTGTGTAAGCCAATTAATCCACGTCTCTTTGCATGGCCAAGCATTAAATACCATCACGTCACGTGCATGTTTTATCCCTTTTATGCTTTACAGTCACTCTCGTTTGAATCACTTATACTTTTTGCAATAACTTTGGAACTAAAAAGATTTTTTGGAAAATATTTGAAAGAAAGTTGTTGGTAGTGTTCCAATCATCATTTCTCCTTCAAATATTTTCCCAATCATGCTTTTGCTCGAAATATATCATCATATCATCAACTGCTTTTGTATGATGTGAGCATTCAATGGGTGAACAAGAACTATAAGAATTCCGAAATTGCTTTTCGCCCATGAACTGTGTCGTTGAGTTTACTTAGCAGGTTTATGAGTTTGCAGGTATCCAAACTCTCTTGACAAACTTAGTTTACGAGCAGAGGTCGTGCTCTACATCACAGGCAGTAGCAATTCATCAGCAGGATTCCAATGAACTAAAATAACGGCATAAAAGGCAAGTGTTTTCTTTTCCTTCTATGACCAAACACATTGAAAGCAGAGCGGAAAACTTAATTAGCTACCGTCAGATCATTCATAACGGAACTAATCCACGTCGTCATTCTGAGTCTTAGCCGCAGATATTACAGGCGCCGCTGAGCGCTGGGCTCATAACTAGCACGTGATCCGGGATTAGTATTTAAAATACTCCAAGACAAAGCACTAATAAATCGGATTACAAATGCATCGTAATGTAAACCATTTTGATTAAAACCTAGCCTTTCTAAGCCTAAGTTTTGAAAAGGATATTCCGTACTTGTAATTAAACCATCTTTCTTATTTTTGTTTCGTTAACCTTATATTGACTATGCTTTCTACTAGATGGCTATCTTTAGAATATTCATGAATTTGTTTACAATTCCAGTGGAATGATGGAAACGGAGTACCCGGCGAAAACCGCCGACTGAGCCCAAATCACTGGATCGTCACTACTCGGATAATCTTGTCTGGTGCATGAAAGCCACTTTGAGAGGGATTTTTATACACGATAGGAATAAACACTTCATAGAAAAAGGTATATATTATTCACGGGTTGGTCATCCTTCAACATGTGTGGACATGGGTGATTTTGACACGGTGCCAAAATCAATATTGCAAGAAATCGAAGAATTCAACAATTGCTGATCTTTCTGTGTTTGACCTATAATGACCTGGTTATGGATCTAATTTACATACTTAACCTACAATCAGAAAGAAGTTTGAATACCAACATATTGAGTGGTCACATGATTAATTATCTTCAGAAACAAAGAATCTATAAATAGATGGTCACATGTTAAACTTTGAATGTTACAGTGTATTCACAAAAAGGACGACGCCTTAAGGTGATCAATACCATATTCTACTTCATTGCAATGCTAGTACTAGTATTTACAACTTTTCACTCAAATGACATGATTTGAATTGAAATGAATTAGAATATGGGTTGATAATGGACGATTGGCTATGATATCCTCCACCTGATCACACCAAAGAATCTGGAAATATACCTTGTTGTATGATTAAACTGCTGCTGCAAGGTATGTTTTGGGATGATGCTTTACCTAGGGTGCAATGGTACTGATCACCTTTAACACAGCGTGCAGGTACATGTAAATGCATTTGCAACAACTGCCCTGATCGCAGATGCATTTAGTCCCATAAGCCTTTTTGCTCGTATTGCACTTAATGCTGTACTTGCTACAAGGTGATACCTATCAAATTCAGCTAGCCCGTAAAGAACAAGGATGTATGTGTTTGCACTAACTGGCCAGCACGTAGTTAGCCAGCCAGCGGTACTTAGTTGGTAGTCCATGCACTATGCACAGGGTTCCTGCGTGAGTGTCATTGTGTTATGATCCAGCAGCACTGACCCGCTGACCACTGCTAGTTAGTATTCATGACTTCACAATGACATCTCGGGGCAGCGGTGAATAATTACTGAGGAAGATAGGAAGGGGGTGGTTATCATGTCACTCCCAACTGCTCGGGTCATATCGCGAGGGGAAGGAAACCAAGAACCGGGATACATCTTCCAGAGTCCTCTTTTACGAAGACTGTACAACTGGTATTTTAACAGACATTTAATTTTCGCTATGTTCATGCTCCCCATAACAGTTCCAAATAACCTCTTTCAAATTGATGTTTATATAGTAATGAATATATAGTTTGAGTGCTTGAATGCGCAACTTTAAAGAAGTAAAAACACACTCCAGCAGGGCTGCAAAGCGAAAACTTTAGCACTCCAAAATGAAGCCGTATACACTAGTTTGAAAGGGTCTTACTGTTTCAGAAGCATCATCGGCAGTCCTCTACAACGCCGCACACTTATATAGCGACCGAGATAACCTGCTAATGGGCATCTATTGTATTCTGTCGTGTCACCTGCGCCGCGCCGCGCCGCCGTTAGCCTGGACAGGTTAGTGTTGGGGCGAGGCTGTGGTGTCGTATTATCGCTCAGCCCTCACCGGCTCCCTCTTTAGCTGTGATTTATCAGGTGGCCTCTAGGGGTTTGGAGAGAGGGGCCGCTGAGCTATCTATATTGAGAGGAGCTTGAGAGATGAGAGGCACGTGTTGCAGACAGAAAGAGCCACCTGCTGAAAAGATCGCTCTTCGCTCTGGATTAACCCATTCATGCCCAGAGACGCCAAAACAGCCTGACAATTTGAGTGATATTTTTCAGGCAAAAGGACAGTCTGAAAAGTATTCGAAAGCGAAATGTTTATCAGGACAGTATCTACAACTTTTCTTCAAATAGTGTGGGCCTACCGCGTCTTTGTATCAAGCAATAGCCTATATTTTGTTCATATCACCCTATCGCTGCATTAACAAGCCCTTTTTGTCTGGATGAAAAGGTTCAGTTAACATTCACTTTGGAATCGAGCATTAAGCATTAATGGGTAAAATAGCGGAATAGGACTTTTTGATTGATTCCTGCTTAACATTTTTCATTCAGCGATTTTCTTAGAGATGTGTTGATAGATAGATATTACCGAAATGACAATGCACTTACAATAGAAAACAAGGGTAGGAAATTCGAAATTAGAACTGTTAGAGACGAAAATGAACTGTGCTTTATACACCTCTTATTAGTAGATAAAGTAATTAATGAGTATATAAAAGACAAAAGTTACAAACACGTTAGTGTAAATTACAAAGAATAGCAATGCAAGATACAAAACACGTGCACAGCGAGTTAGATCACACGTGTCAAGCTCCAAAGAGTACTCAGGGTATTAGCGACTGGTCGTGTGTGTGGGCATTGAATATCGTTAATGGATTGCGTGGGAACGGCACGGTCTAATATAGAAATGGTACTAACTACTGGTGGTAAAAATGAAGAGATATGTTGCCAATTGCGAAAGCTCCTGACTGTCATTGTCTCTGATGCTTTAAGACTCCCACGTAGAAGATTCTGAAGAGCACCTTAATATTTTGTGAATAAAGAATTACACAAACAAACATACATACATTTACATAATAACATGCATGTACATACATACCTATATATATATATATATATATATATATATATATATATATATATATATATATATATATATATATATACATACATACATATATTTATACATATGTATGTATATATATATATATATATATATATATATATATATATATATATATATATATATATATATATATATATATATATATATATATATATATATATATATATACTGAGTATATATATATATATATATATATATATATATATATATATATACATATATATATATATATATATATATATATATATATATATATATATATATATATATATATATATATATATATATACATACATTGTATATACACATGTATGTATGTATGTATGTATGTATCATTTTCCCAGATTGAAAAGCACTAGGGTTTGTAGCTGACATGTTACTAATTTCGGTGATATAGCAGGGATATACGTGGATACTTGTGTCGCACCTACTGATATATGGTAATGAGATTTCCTTTTTATCTCCTCGTGGCGCTATATACAGGCGAGGGTCACATCGGCAACATACTGCAATTAGCGTAAACATGTCGTATTGTTGATGGCTAGCAGTTGTATCATGTCGTTTATGTGCCCATGAAATCAAATCTATGACAGCAAGGAATAGCTTGCATAAATTACCAAGATGATACAAACAAGAGTAAATGATATGACATTTTTCTAGGCCCTGTTTCATTTGCATACTTTAGCATGAATAACGCTAGCAATTTCATTATTTCATGAACTTGCCCACGAAATTAAATCTATGATAGATAGAAATAGCTTGCATAACTTCTTGGGGGAATGAATGACGAAAGGGTAAATAATGTTACAATTTCCTGGACCTTTTTCCGTGATTCATAAGACTACCAATCTTTTAATGTCTCAGAGTAAAATTCATCGTAAAATCTGTTTGTGTTGTCTGCTGTTGTCTAATTAATGTTAAGAAGTTCCTCGTGAGATATCATCTTCTTCTTCTTCCGGTATACCACCAAACTTCATAGAAGACTCAGGTGGGGATGAGTGCCTGTTAGTAAGAAAAGTAGGAGAATATGAACGACAGCGAGTTAATTTGTTAATGGGTTAAAAACCTGACCTCTATTTAGGTTGTGGATAGAGACTTGAGGCTAGCTTTGAATGCCTCAGGTGTCTGAGATGTTGGGATGTCCCACTCCGGGGGTAAAGCGTTCCACTCCCTGATGGTTCTAGGCAAGAAGGAGAACTTGTGGTAGTCACTAGTTGAGCTGGGTACCAAGTAGCCGGCTGGGTGGCACAGATGGGAAGATCTTGTTATAGGTCTAAAGTGGGGCGATGCAGGTACAGCAACCAGGCCATTGGCAATCTTGTACATCAACACAAGCCGCATGTCTCTCCTTCGCTGTTCTATATTTTGACAGTCACTTGGTAATTCGTATTTCATTAACAAAATATGTAACGGAGATTTTATGCTAGTCCTCTAATTAACATGTCTCCCTAAAATACTTTCCAGAATTAGCTTTTACCTAAGATATTTCTCCAAAATCGCCAGGCTGCTTTTGACCGCTGTAAGCATTAATGGTATAAATCGTTATCAACAAAATACCACATTAACTACTGTGACCATGTGCCTATTAGTTGATGATATGCCGTGCAGGTGCACGCTGGGGCAGTCAAAAGAAATCTCAGCACCACAAGAATAACTGTGAAGTTTCGAAGGATACCCGCAACTATGCCTCAATCCAGGTCATGCCGACTGCAGAAAGATAATTCGTATTTGGGATTTCTCATTTCTACGTTTTTTTGTGACAACCTTTTTTCTTTAAAAAGCTTTTTACTCATTTTGCAGCATGTGAATAAGCTCAGGTACAGCGACAGATATGGAAGTATATGTGTGATAGTTGCCGGCGATATCATACATAGCTATGTCAAGAGAAGAGGTGAATATGTAATATGTAGTGTCTCACTTTTCAAATATTTTTGTCAGGAATGAATACATTCATTATCTATAGGGCCAGTGACATGGCAAACATAACCAAATACAACGTGGAAGCCAAACTAAAAGACATTCAAAAACTGTTAAATGTATGGCTTATGAGAAACATTTCCCCCATAGGCAGGATACAAATAGTCAAAAGTCTTGCACTATCAAAACTGACACACCTATTTATGTCTTTACCATCTCCAGATAAAGAAACAATGAAAAAACTTGACAAAATGTTTAATAACTTTGTATGGAGAAATGGGAGACACTGTGTAAATAAGGAAACTCTGCAGGCTCCTGCCATGGAAGGAGGTCTCAACATGATTAACATCTATAATTTTGATCTGGGCCTAAAGCTAACATGGCTAAGAAAAATGATTAAGGGTCACGAGCCATGGCTGGAAATAGCTGAGAGTATGAAAATTGACAGAATATTCTTTTTGGGCCCAAAAGAGATCGAAAAAATAAGAATCAAATGTCACAACCCATTCTGGCAGGATGTCTGCAGAGCAGCTATCAAACTACATTCAGGAATAAACTACGTAAAAATTGAGGACATTAGGAAAATCCCCCTGTGGGGCAATGTCCTTATTAATATCCCAACATGTCACTGGCTCATTAGAGCAGGCTTTAGAGAAGTAGGTGATTTGTTTGAAGAGAATGGGGAAATTATAAGATTACAGGATCTACAAATAAGAGCAAACATGCAGATTCCATTCACCACCTATCAGGGAATAATCTCGGCCATCCCGAGGGTTTGGAGAACGACACTGAACGAAAATCCCCAAATCTCTAAAAACATGGCTCTCTCGAAATTTCAATCAATAATTTTACAAGACAAAAAAGGATGTAGAGCCATTAGGGATGCTTTCCAAACTACTGTAATTGACCCAGGATGGGTGGTGAAATGGAATCAAGTCATAAATGAAGAAATAGACCCTGGCGAATGGACAGCATATTACAAAAACATTCAATTATCTAAACTCAGTGTAAACTGTCAGTACTTCCAATACCAGATAATAACAAGATCAATTATTACCAAAAAGAAACTGATGCAGTTCAAAATCATCCAAGACGATAAATGCTGAGTTTAAATGAAAAACTCATTTTATTGGGTCCAAGTAAGAACGACCCTCTTCTTTACACAATCATCACCAATATCAAACACGCAATATACAAAAATAAATTCAAAGAGAAAATCCCAACTTTAAAATCACTGCAGCACCTACTCAAAAACTGTATGACTGTTGAAAACTACATTGCAATGTGTAACAGTAAACTCCACCTTTTTCTGGGAAAATGGTCTCCCATACACAAATGTTTGACAGAGTTATAGAGAGAATTGTACAATAGGATATATTTGTGAAAATGTACATTGTTATATATATATTATGACTGAAATAAAAATTATAAAAAAAATGAATACATTCTTCCGAATTGTTTTGTATCCTTTCATACAGAATACGTAATTTTCTTGGTAATAAAGATTCGTCATTTCACAGTTACTATATGTGATTTGTTTCCCTTTTTCATAGCATTGTATATTACTCTTTTTGTTAACAGAATAGTATTGTTTACTCCCAAAGGATTTTCTATGTCTCCAACTAGTATATTTATGATGGGTATAGTTAAATCCGAGATCCCAGTTCTATGATCCAATCTTCAACGATAGACCATTGATGTCTTGACGTCTTCCTCCTTATACACTGAACATGAGCTTGCCGTTTTCTGGCCCATTTTAAATAACTTTTCATTTGTGTAAAATATTTTGTAATGTGTTCCTAAATGTATAGAAGCCTTTAATCCTTCAGGTCATTTGTTAGTGTCCCCTGTTTGGGTATACAAGTGATTATATCGTCTAATGCGATATCCGGCATAGTGTTTTTTTGACAGCATTCTCTAGAAAGTAACGTTTCCAATGTTTTAGGTCTTCTAAAAGAAAATTGAAAAAACTGGTTGGAAAAGCCGTCTCAAGGCCTGGTGCTTTTTTTAGCTTTATACTGGATTTGAGTTCTCAATTTCTGAGATACTGAATTCTTGTTTAAAGAATTCTTTGATCAAGCCTGGTATTTTAGGGATATTATCTATATATGTATAGTAATCAGAATTTATTTTGGATCTATATCAAGATTGATAAAACTCTTTTTGCATTTATAAAATCTTCTTGCTATCAGCGATAGTATTGCCATTTGTATCTTTCAGGGATGAAATATCAAAATCAAGAGTTTTTCCCAGTTAATCAAAAGTGCAGATCTAGAACTGAGTGGCAGTAGTGACAAGATGGAAACTGGTTTTATAGCATAGTACATAAAATAAACATGAAACAGTGGAGTGATGGGATGCCGACTGCAGCCTCCCATAGGATCTGTTGATACTCCGGAAGCTGCACTCAGTCATCCCATCCCTCAAAAAGTGACATAATATAAACCACATTTAACATGTAATCTAAAACAATAGTGACAACGGAGACAAGGGCATTACCAAATATAATTGATTTGAAAAACAGAAACCATTCTATGTCAGTTTACCTTCACAAGTTTTGCCCCTTACAATGATATGAAATAATAAGGGATCATGAAAAGTGAGTGGAATATGTAATATCTCTTTGATAGGAATATACCTCTCATTGTCGACATACTCAAAAAGAAAGAAGATGCAGTGAATAAACTCATGAGGTGGCAACAGAGTTTCTGACAGGGACCATCCAGTAAGTGAACTCATGAGGTGGCAACAGAGTTTCTGACAGGGAGCATCCAGTAAGTGAACTCATGAGGTGGCAACAGAGTTTCTGACAGGGAGCATCCAGTAAGTGAACTCATGAGGTGGCAACAGAGTTTCTGACAGGGAGCATCCAGTAAGTGAACTCATGAGGTGGCAACAGAGTTTCTGACAGGGAGCATCCAGTAAGTGAACTCATGAGGTGGCAACAGAGTTTCTGACAGGGAGCATCCAGTAAGTAAACGTATGAGGTGGCAACAGAGTTTCTGAGAGGGAGCATCCAGTAAGTAAACTCATGAGGTGGCAACAGAGTTTCTGACAGGGAGCATCCAGTAAGTAAACGTATGAGGTGGCAACAGAGTTTCTGACAGGGAGCATCCAGTAAGTAAACTCATGAGGTGGCAACAGAGTTTCTGACAGGGAGCATCCAGTAAGTAAACTCATGAGGTGCAGACGGACAGCATCAAGTGTCCCGGACCCTCCACGAGCTAAGATACTCCATACCGTTACGGAATATTTAGAGCTGTAATCCTTATCCAGTTGTGCAAACTTGAGACTAAATAGTGACTGGACAATTGTTAATGGTACATTAAATTGAATTGGCAAAGCACCGTCTAAAATTCCATTTCTGGGCGGTGGTAAGAGACAGCGAGAATTCAGCAGCAATACTTAAGACTACTCGGCTATCGACGAAGTTCCCCCTGCCAAATGATGATGGTGTGGGGAGGACAGGAGTTATCTTTGTATCAGATTATTTGGCAACTCAACAGACAGGCTGCACCTTGTAATAACACCAGCGATTAGATGTGAATTACCTCCATAATGACTGATTTACATCACTTCTAATGCATTTTGAATAGGCTACTTTGAAGGATTGCATCTTTACCAACTCCCTACCTGCGCCTAGGTGTGTGTGTGTGTGCGTGTGACTGTGTGTGAAATGCCAGGGTTTAGAGTGCAAGGCCACCGATGAATACCACACGTGGCACTGTTAATCCATGATCAGATGACTGAAAAATAACTTCTTAAAACAAGTGTAATATTGGGAAAAATATTGGCACAGGGTTTGTTAAACCCAACAACAGTAATAATAATGACACTACTACTACTACTACTACTTATAATAATAATAAAAATGATAATAATAATATTAATGATATTTTCAATTATCTCTGAAACATATTTTTATCTTCTTGTTGGTTCATTCTGTATCAAAATATATTCCTACAATGACTATTTTCTACCGAAAATGTGTCATGATATAAACAAGCATGTTCCTAGTATACAGGCATATATGCAATAGAACAAACTACCATGAGAACATTATGTAAATATTAATCAATAATTTGCTTTTATTTCCCATTTACTTAAAATAAGACCACTTCATATGCTAAAAAGAGACCAATACTCAGTTTAATTGGAATATTTAATCTAATAACTAAGTGTAATTCAATGGATCGTAATACTGAATAATTGGAATGTAACTGTGTTCTTCATTTGTAAATAGTTATCAAAAGTGTCCTTAAAACTTACAGTCCTGATTAGTATTTACACAATATATGATAGATGCAAAACATGGAGATATTGTAGAAATAAGTTATTTCAGATTAATACCATTAATGACTTTCAAAATCCTGACTAGAACTTTAAGCGAATACATAATATTGTATTCTAGATCATTTTGATTGCTCAGTGTAAGCTTTATTCACTGGAAGGCTCCTCAGCTGGACAATCATGATTCTTGGGGGGAAAGGGCTGACGTAAGTCTTTATTTCTCTTTATCCATTGATATTTGGGGAGAGACAGTTGGGTGGTTTTGAGATGAATATGTAGTGGACCTATCAATGTAGTGGTTTATTTAGCAAATTCGCTTTCATTGTTTGAGCCATTTGATTGTCTGTTGGAATCGCGTCTGATTTGCGACATGGAGTTGCACTCCTGGTCTTTATTATGTATACTCGATACTAAAAAAAGATTCTCTCTCTCTCTTTGTTTTCCAGGCAATTCGAGCGTTATTTCTCATTAAGTTGGGTCATGAAGGATCTCAAGAACCTTCAGTGCATGTGGGCAACAACTATGTACTACAGATCTAAAGACCTTTCTAATTATCTTGGGGAAACACCATACCTACTGTATAATAATTTACTGGGCTGGAGCAAGTTCCTGTGGTAGGAATGGAATCAAAGCATGATTATGTTATTGTTAACATTTTCCACTCTAGTGATGCTTTTAAAGATATGAAAGGTATGAATACCGCTATTTTAGAACAAAACTAAGCATATAATCAGGTAGGTAGAAGCTTGGAGAGACCATTTTGATCATTTAAGTAATAAGAAATTTGAACCAAATTTTGATAGCGAGCATTATGAGTTTGTGACACAGCAAGTCAAAAACTGGTACTCTCAGGACGACAACGATATTTTCCTGGAAGAACGCTTTAGTCACGATGAAGTCAGAAAGGCTGTCCATCGGTTAAATAAAGGTAAAGCCCCAGGTTTTGACTCTATCACGGCTGAGCACCTACAGCATGCAGGGCGAAACATAATAGTGCTACTGACTGAAATCTTCAACAGGGCAATAGAACTAGAGTACATTCCCTCAAATCTCAAGGTAGGGACCCAAATTCCCTTATACAAAGGAAAGAACTCATGCACCCTGGACCAGAATAATTACCGAGGTATCACCCTCCTGACCAGCCTGAATAAGGTTTTCGAAATCTTAATAAGGGAGCGTATGAAAGGCTGGTGGGAGGGTGAGACTGTAATATCTCCGCTCCAGGGTGCATGCCGCCTGGGGAAGTCGTGTATTCACTCAGCTCTGACTTTACAGGAAGCGATTGCCGTCGGTCTGGACACAAAAAAGATAGTCTTTGTCACGTATCTAGACGTGGCTAAGGCTTTTGATTGTGTCTGGACCGACGGACTCTTCTACCATCTGCACAATATGGGTGTGGTCGGGAGGGTTGGCGGTTGCTCTATTCCTCTTATCAGAATTTTCGATGTAAAGTGCGCATTGCAGGTGTATACTCAGACTGGTATACAATGGAGTGCGGTATACATCAGGGGGGATTTCTCTCCCTTCTGAAGTATACCGCATTCATAGACCCACTTTTACGCTCTCTAGAGGTTTCTGGACTAGGATGTAGTATCCAAGGTATACCCACCAATCCGGTGGGGTATGCTGACGATATGGCCTCTGCGTGTCTCTCAAAGGTAAATGTCGACAGATCCCTATCAATGATCAGTGACTATGCTAACACCTGGAGGTATACGTATAATGCGAAAAAAAGCGCGGTTTTGGTGTTTGGTGAAACAAAACAAGAGCATGAAAGAGGGGCGAAATACAGAAATTTTCTTTTAAATGGTAACAAAATCCCAGAAAAAGTGGAGTATGACCACGTTGGTATAAAGAACTGTCTTTTTAGTAACTCAATGCCGAGAACAGAAGAAAGAATTAGTAAGAGCCGTAGAGCCTTCAATGCAGTTACAGCCATAGGTATACGCAAGAGGGGGGTTTCAATGGCTGCCTGTTCAATTCTGTACTGGTCGATTATTGTACCCATTGTAACATACGGATGCGAAACATGGGTTCTGAGTAGCAATGAAATAAGTGAGCTCAGAAAATTTCAAAGATATGTAGGGAGGAGATGCCAACGCTTTCCAAAACGCTCGCCAAATTTTGGCGCATATACTTCCCTTGGATGGATGAGTCTGGACAGGGTTGTACAAGTTAAAAAACTCATGTTTTTAAGGACAATCCTTGTAATGGAAGATGACGATATCTGCAAAAGAATTCTAGTTACGAGAGCCCGTGTTTTTGCTGATAATATTGAAGCTGCTAGGCTAAACATCAATTGTAGCCCGATTTTCGATATTTTGAGTGTTAGCATCCAGGTAGGGTTATATGATACTTGTATGAGGATGATCAATACTGGATGCTACTACTCGAAGGAAGAATGGAAAAAGACAGTATGGGAGAAGGTTTGGCTGAGGGAAGAGGAGGACTGTTGTATTATGTACAAACAACCTCACCAAAACTACCTACTTTTCAATGTGATCGAAAAACCATATTACATAATATGGTGGATTTTAGCAGATTCGCTACCTGAACGATTAAGGATGTGCGAAATCATGACGGCTTTGGTCTGCGATGCGAGTCTGCTAAAATCTACTGATTATCGGCTAAAAAAGAAAACTTTCAGTGAGAGAATATGTACTAGATGCGATTATGGTACTTTAGAGACTATTAATCACGTGTTCATGCAGTGCCCTTATCATGCAGAGGAGAGACAGAGAATGCATGATGAGATTGCTAACTTAAATAGTGAGTCCTCCGGACAGGTGATAAATGACAGCCAGAACTACTTCTATACCGTTATGGGCAAACAGCCGTTGGGATTACCCTTCCATGAAATGGTAGACATATGGTTAATTACAGGGCAATGTGTGAGTAGTATGTACAAACGCACCTTAATAGGGCGCGGCAGGTAAAGGCACTTAAAGTCACTTAAAGTAAAGGACACAGTTGCGTGTGCACGTGCACGTGTCATTAGTTCCAAGGATCTTGTATTTGTATTTTCAAATGGTGCTGTGTATGCGAGTAACAACATCAAGCACCACCTTAAAGGCTGATGCTGGTCGCCTTTAGCTAATATATGTTTCAGGAATTATCGGAGTGTGTGTTTTTTCTGCCTATTAAGGCCAATCACTCTTTATGTCCACTTTTGTGTCCGGGATATTTTGTATTTCCAGATGTAATACAGGGTACCGAAAAGTGAGCCATTTTCTGTACTGCAGACTGGTATGCGTAATCAAAACAACCTAACGCACCACCTTAAGACTTTAGAGATACCCAGCTCTGTCTTTTTGTTTAAGTATCAATCTAAAGCACCACCCTTTTGGTTGAGTGTAAGGTAGCTGCGTCTTCGATGCTTTCTTTTTTCTTTCCCTTGTCAATTTCCTGTCATTTAACAAGTCTAGTCTCGTCTTGTAAGCACACCACCTTAAAGACATAAAGTGGTGTTTGTACCTTGTCGATTTTTGTATTTTATATTTCTAGAATAGTTAGTATGTCTAATATAGGAGTCTCGTTTATCTTGATTGCCCTGGAGGCTACGGATCCTATACGTTTTCCTCTTTTTTGTTTTTGTTCCGTGATTTTTGATGTTTGTACTATGTACCGAAAGATTTGTATTGTGTGATTTGGTACTATTGAAGTGCCGTCAATAAACATTCAATTCAATTCAATTCAATCAATTTTATCATACCTCACTTGAAGATCGTAAGCCGTGATTGGCTGACTTAACAGTGAACAATCATCATGTTGCCTGATGCCATCAGTGAGGGCTTCATGTTGCCCGTTGCCACTAGCGACACCTAGCGGGGAATGTGTGAATCACCAGTCATCTGTGACCTTGCTTTGTTTAAATTACAAATGGGGTTTGTTCAGTATGATAAAACAAATAAGCCATGCCAGTGGGGGTAACATGATGGAATGTCTCCCCTCGGGAGGATGGTTTTCATATTTGTATAATGTGTAATATTCGAGATATCATTTTACTGTCACATTTTTATTGTGGCAGGTTTAATTTTACGCTATTTGCGCTCTAGGGAGGTGAGCGTAAATAAACAAGTGAACAAAATGTCCCACTGGTACCGATATCCTCTATTCTAGAGTAGGCAACTCTGTTGTGTGTCAGCTGCGCCAATGGCCTTGAAATTTGATAGCTTTTGAACGTATAGCTGCTCACACTAGTTGACAAATGCACAGTAGCAGGTAGGAACTTATTCATTATTTTGCTAACTATCCAGTTACATGTGTCCATGACACTAAAAGTCTGGCATACTAAGTACTGGATTTGGCTGATTCAGTGATTACTGATATCGGTCGCATGTTTAGCCATGTAATCCCTACTGGATTGGACAAACTATGCCATTAGCCGTAAAGTAGCTTATGTGGTTAATTTCTTTGACTCTGCTTTTCCTCTACCCTGCTTTTATTCGACAATCTAGGCTATAAACGGTATATATTGCCTCAAAGATCATGTTATGAGGAATACATTAAGTAATACAAACGTACCCTCACAGTAGGGGGTAAGATTTTGAGGGTAAATATCGGAAGAAAAATATGCTTAGTGTTTTCAAAAGGAGCTCCTTCCCACAATAAAGGACTGGGGACCTTAATATTTCAGACATCTCAAGATCTTTGTAAAACTTGGAAAAAGAAAGTCTGGAGCAGGGCTTGGGAGCTCGATGATGATTTTCTGCAACTAGAATTGAAAATGTACAAGAGTCTTATGGATGTAGGTAGTTGATGTGGTGGCAGCCAGCTGGTAAATTTCCTGAATTAATGTACATGCATGAAAATTAAATTACTATACCATGCTAGCTTTCTGAAGTCAGATGACGTTTACCTCAAAGGCCTAAATTGTTCTGCTATATGTTGCTCATCCTGCGGTTTATCCGAACAGGATGATACAAACCACGCCTTTCTGCAATGGCCTGTGTTTCAACAAGCTTAACTTCAAATGGTCTTGGCACTTACTTTCTCGACACTATAGAAGACGCATTGTCCGTATTACTCGGTAAAGGGATAGAAAATATTTCCGAAAAATGAACGAGGGAGAAAAAGCGGGCTCAACGCGATAGAAATGGAAAACATTTTTTCATGATTTTTACTACGTTCAAATTTCAAAATCCTTTCTTTCAGAATTTTTAAGATAAAAGAAAATTAACAGATAAAAGTAACTTAGCAACTAAGAAGTATTGAATGTACACAAATAGAATATGATACGAAAAGATTTTTTGAACAAAGTAAAAACTGGAAAAACTGAGAAAACTGAAAAAAACTTTGCTACAATATGCCAAATGTCATGCAAATCCGTTAACATTTGATACCCATAATGCATGTTTGAAGCAAGCGGGGGAGCTTCTGTAGTAGAAGGTCTCTCGCTCTGCTCAGTGGTGGCCTAGACATTAACACGTGAATGTATTGGAATTTCTAAAGCGAGAGGAGAGCATCAGAGATACGCCATGGCACTCTGCCACACATGCCCACTCGGCATGTGCTGTATTTTATAGGTATATGTACTCTGATATGCTCTTAAAGTAGTAAACAAGGAATGGTACATGAGTAGATGGTTTTCCCTATTGCGATCTCCTTCATTGTTAACAGAGAAATACATAACCATACTCTCAGATTTTTAACAAATAGCTAGTCATACCTTTACAGAACGGAATTACCATTCCAAATCCAGATTCGCATACATGAGCTGTGACGAACTAGTTGCATGTGGGGGGGGGGGGGGGGGAGTACCCCCTAACCCCAACGTCAATGGCAACTTCCTAACATGCACAGAGCCGCATGCTTCAACTTCAGGCAGTGTTGAGGGACAGCGAGTAGTCAGTGGCAACGCCGTTGATCACTAGGCCATCAGGGCAGGCCCCAATGGTAATGCTGCATAAGGCTTCTTTGTGACGTTTATGCATTAGCCCTAGTATCAGGGGCGTTATGTTTTTTGGTTACCTGCATTAGCATACCCGTATGGGGAAACGAGCTTGTCCTGAAGGATCAGATTGACAGTAACACGTGACCCTCTCGTTCTAATCTTTCTCATGTAGTTATTTATCTACCATCACAACAACCTAGGCGATGGGAAGTCAATCGGTGTGGTATCATTTTATCAACGTTGATACTGTTATGGTTGCTAATTATTATTATAATCACTATCATTATTATTATCATTGTTATTATTATTAATATTATTATTATTATTATTATTATTATTATTATTATTATTATTATTATTATTATTATCGTCATCATTATCAGTAGTAGTAGTAGTAGTAGTAGTAGTAGTAGTAGTAGTAGTAGTAGTAGTAGTAGTAGTAGTAGTAGTAGTAGTAGTAGTAGTACCCTTATTCACTTGGACATCCCTGAAACATCATCATCATCATCACCAGTAGTAGTAGTAGTAGTAGTAGTAGTAGTAGTAGTAGTAGTAGTAGTAGTAGTAGTAGCAGTAGTAGCAGTAGTAGTATACTATTTACTATATATATATAGAGCAATATACTCGGACCTCCGTGCAGGGCTAATCTGTACATGAATGGGCTCACAGCCACCACCTGTGGGCGGCTGGAGCCTGGCGAGCGACCACGCCTAGAACGTGTTGCTTGGATTGCCATACACGGTGCCTTGATTTGAGCTCCCACAATGCAATTGTTAACTTCCGTCTAGACGACCATGAGCCGAGGGGGTCACCGATATCCGAGAAGTTGATAGATAATAGATTGGCATGCAAATAAAGAACAATGAAATATAATTTGAAAAACAGTGTTCATTGTTTGAGTATATAAGTGACTAAAGGTATCTTAGTGGGATGCCATTGATATTTGAGAAATCAATAGATTGGAAGTTTGTTCGATGTGGTCATCGTATTGAAAGAGACCCTTTATCGATAAACACTAGCGCCACATAGAGGACATATTATAAACTACGGAGAGTGTCACAGTAATTGCCGCAGTTGCGTGGATCAGTATAGCGATTTCAATGTTCTACTGGTTGCAAACCTTGACAAGAAAGATATCAAAGCATGGTCATCTAGTTTTAGGGTCTTCACAAGCAGTAAGCCTAGCATGCTTGAAGCTCAAAGAAAAGTGGTCCCTTGTTGCATTCAATGACATCGACTACTTCAAAGCAAAAGTAATCACCTCAAATATTGATAGATATTTCTAAGCATTTGACACATGCACCGACTAAGATTTCATTTGAATAAAAACAAATACAATCTAATCAAAGAGTCGTCATATAGAAACCTTTTTTCAATAATCGAATCGTACCTTTGTGGATGTTAATGATAGTCATCCATAGTTTGAATCATTTCATTAATTACCTTTTATTGACTACATACAGATGACTTTGCATGCGAATTTCCCTTATTGTTAGGAAACGTTTTACATGTACAGAATAGGTCAGAAACGTCTTTCCCGCCATATAGCATGGACGGTGTTTTCATGGACATCAATGCATCGCATCAAAATAATTAAAATCAAATATAAAATATCAATATACCGAACCGAGAAAAAATTCTAAAGAATGACAATCATGTAAACAGGAAAAGGATATCCAGAAATCTACCAACAAAACTCTTATCAATAAAGACCTCCCTTAACTTATGACATTGCCTATGTCTAGAGCGTTTGGATTGTTTTCTCAATTTAATTACAAAGAGACAGAGTCTTTACAAACTGGTTATATGGTTATAATAAAGTTTTGCGTGACCTTTCCAATTATTGTGGCAAAACACAATCATGTGACAACCTTAAACACATTTACTTGATGTGTAAGCATGATCAAATTAAGAACAAATCTAAACATTGACATCGTCAACTTCGCAAAGTTTGCTGAATAGGAAAAAACAGCCTTCTTACAGAGGCATCCAGGAAACAGGTTGGTAAATTTCACATTTTACGAGAGAAATTGACCAATAAAAATGTGTCCATACATGGCTAAAATGACTAAAATATGAAATTAGGAGCAAAAGGGTGAGACAAACACATAGAAACATGATTTTCATTCAAATTTAAGGTGGATTTCTGAAACTCAAAACATTGTTGAACAGATGAAATGACCTATTGATACAGGTTTGTTTTTATTTCATTCAAAAAAAATCAGGGGACGTGAATAGCGGGTGAAGCAACTGTCTACTTGTCAAATACAACCTAACACAGTGCGTTCTTAGGTCACATCGACTTTCTTTCCCAAAACCTGGAGGAGTGATACGCTCTGACGTCACTGGCGGAGTAGAACTACAAAGACTGGCTGAGTCCGCACCAGTTCAGCAGGCAAGGACAGTTGTACATGCGTTCTGGCCATCGTCCTTAAATCTTTTGCCTCTAGAGTTTAGAGATAGACCTATTTCTTCTCCACCTGCACGGGTGTTTGTACAACCAGGCACTGGCAGACGTTCGGTCGACTGGTGCACGAATTAAATGTATGTACTGTACTGGTTAACTGTTAAATTAGATATATTTTAAGGTGGGTGTAAACGTTTCGTCCTCACATAAGGCCTGTTTTGAGATATATGTATAATGTTGATGAACCGGGTCTTACCCTCCACATGAAAGAAAACATACTCCTACCCCTCTCCCAACCCTATAAATTGTGCAATTGTTGTATTGTATTTTATTGACTGATCTCGCATGGAGACAAAATATACAGATCATACATTAAATAATATGTGTAGCTAGTAATAACATAAATTGGACATAAGTCAGGACCTAGGTGCTGTATAACTAAACAGGAGCAGCATCCTATGAAAGGTTAACTTATGTGATAATACGAGACACACTACTAATCAGTTGCAGGCTTAGGCTAGGCAACTCAAGGAAGCTGAAATTTTCAGTTGCAGGTCTTAGGCTAAGCAACTTTGTACTCAATCAAGTGAGCACATAGATATCAAAAGGGGGTGTGTGTACCCGCAAAAAGAATAGTATAATTATTAGATAACAATAGTGCACAAAAATGTAACTATGAATTATGAGAAGAGCAGAACATAAACAATGTGGTATACAGAAATGATATAACTTATGAGCAAATTGAGATCCTGAGATAAACATGGTCAATATGGAGTAAGAGTCAGTTACTCGACTAGATGCATACAGGGTTTTCTCAGGTGTTATGCATTATATGATACTCAGAATTAATAACACTCTATTAGAGCGCCACAGTTAACATTGTGGGCCTTACTCAGTAAGAAGAAATTGCCCATGTTTGGTAACAGAAAATATACACCTTATACATATTGAACAGAAGAATAAACTATTTAAAGTAGTGTGATACAGGTTATTCTCCTGAATAGCGATTTTACATACTAATAACATAATAAGGTACAAAAGAAATTACAAACGAGGAATGCAACTCTTATCTAGACAGTACAGTCTGACCAGGTATGAGGATAACCAGGTAATGACATACAATATACGCTCCTTAGTAACAATTGGTCAGTGATGAGAAGGCCAACACCATCTAAGGACGACTCTACAGGGGGAGTTTCTAAAAAGAAGACTAGCCCATAGCCTAGGAAACCACTAGGCTATAGTGTTTAAAAAGAGAGTGTTTAATATGTGTCAAAAATATACTAGGTGTACTAGTCACCGGAGGAGATATTACAAGAAATAGACTAGCCTATAGTTCAGCCTTACGCTAGGCTGTCATAGAGAGATTGACTTTACAATGGAAATTTGAGATCCAGAACTATCAGTTAGAGGAGAACGGATAGGTAGTTAGATGCCTAGCCCACTCCTGTTCTGGCATTAATTATCTTGTTGTATATCGTATTAACTGCTACTCCAGTGATCTCCCATATGGCATACATTTGTTCATCTAAAAGGCCAGGGACCTTTGCACCTAAAACCATATTTAGAACATCGCCGCAGTTCTCTATTGCATATGTTCCAGATCCATCCTCTATATCTCTCAGTCTGTCAAACATATCATTGGTGTCCCTCTCATTATTTGGGCATTGCATAATGACATGTCTGATGGACTCTACTGTGCCAAGGTCACAGTTAGGGCATACCTTGTGGCTCGTAGGTTTCCCTTTGAGATTATAGTCATCTTCTCTTAATTGACTTGAGTGACTTAAAATCTTAGCCAAATTTTCAGCCATCCGAACCAAATATGGTTTTCGATCCGAGAGTGCCCACCAAGGGAGATATCCAGATGGACCTAGAACTTGCCTCATAATTGAGGCCCCCTCTTCTAAGAAAAGACTGTTATTTCTGCTCAATTGGTCTTCGAGGGACCATGCCTCGTGCCATATTCTTTTGGACCAGGTGGATTTGGATGGAAGAATACTGTTCTCAATGTAATTCTTGATCAGGTCGTAGATGTTAAAGTTCCCTGCTATTGTCAGTATATCAAAAATTGGGCTTCTACAAGCATTTTGTGAACATTTATCAGGATCATTACAAAATTCTTCTAGCCTTCTGAGGAAAATTTTCTTAATAGTTTCATCATCCTTCATGGCTAATATACTACGGATAAAGAGTAGTTTTTTCACGTGGATCACTCTCTCTATCCTCATCCAACCTAGTCCATACATGCAGCTCTCCTTTGGACATCGTTGAGGTAACCTTTGTATTCTCCTGGCCGCGTATCTTTGGAAAAATTCCAAGTTAACCACATCATTTACAGAGAGTACCCACATTTCACACCCGTAGGTCAAAGTAGGGATTACTACAGTCCAAAAAATTATATTGCATACGGCGATGGTTAACCCATTCTTTCTGATTCCTAGTCCAGTCAGGGTATTAAAAACTTTCCTAGCCTTAGCTAGTCTTTCTGATATAATACAGTCATCAAATTCATAAATGCACGCTTTCACGCCTACATGATCGTACTCAACCTTTTCTGGTATTTTATGTGGCCCAAGTTTAAAGATTCGATCTGGGGCGTTCTTATCGTGGGTTTCCTTACTTTCCCCATAAACGAGAACTGCACATTTTTTAGGGTTGAAGTTGTATCTCCATCTACTACTGTGCTCGTATGCAATATCCAGTATCTTATCGATTTTGTATTTGCTCAAACAGCATGACGCAACGTCGTCAGCATATCCTACTGGCGAGCTCGGGATCTTATAGATCTCGCAGCACATCCCTGATCTAGATAAATCTTCGATTAATGAGTTTATATAGGCCACGTACTTAAACAAAGAGAGAAAACCCCCTTGGTGGATCCCACATTTGAGGTTGTATGGGTTGGAATAAGTTCCTTGGATCCTGACTTTACATTTGAAATCTTTATAACACATATATAATAACCTCCAGGATTTCCCTGTAATTCCCATCTTATAAAGTCTATAAAAAAAGGCCCTCTATCTGGACTTCATCAAAAGCCTTGGTCACGTCGAAATACGCAACAAAGCATTTTCCATAGCGTTCCATCGACGTGGCCAAGGCTTCCTGTATAGTTAAAGCAGAGTGCAGGCACGAGTGGCCCGTCTTACAAGCTCCTTGAAGGTTGGAGATCACCTTTTCCCTTACCCACCACGGCTCGATCCTTCCCCATAATAAAACTTCGAATAGCTTATTAAATACCGTGAGGAGGGTAATTCCCCGATAGTTGTTGGGATTAAGATTACAGGTATTTTTCCCCTTATAAAGAGGTACTTGAACACCTCTTCTGAAATTTGTAGGAATATACTCAATATCTAGGATACGGTTGTACAAGAGGGTTAGTGTATCAACCATTAATATACCTGCATTCTTAAGATGCTCAACAGTCACACCATCTATGCCTGGAGATTTCCCAGTATTAAGCCTTTTAAGGGCATCGCTAACCTCTTTAATGCTAAAGTGGTCTGCTGAGAATTCATCAACATCTATTGTTGCATCCTTCTCTTTCACAAAATCATTCACCATATTGAAATGTGCACTATCAAAATGTTCATCATGCCTAGGCGTCCCTAACTTCCCAAAGTGCTTCTCCCAAACATTTAAAACTTCAGTCAGCTCGTGTCTAACTACGCCTTTCTCATCTTTAATTGAGATAGGGTCCTGAGATTTTTGCGCTCTCACATTGTTTACAAGCTTCCAAAACATATTTCTATTAACTTCGCATGTTTGAACTATGTTGAGTATTTCTTGGTTTTCATACTCCCTACACACGTGTCGGATCTTCTTTGCGAAGTTAATTTTATCTATTTTGTATTGCTTGTACAGGTAATTCTCCCAAGACCTAGGTTTCCCAGCAGTGACCCAGGATCTATAACTCTCAATTTTCTTACGCTTAAGGGCAGATAGTTCGTCTGTCCAATATGGTTTCACGTTAGTGGTATATTTTGACTTGGGAATATTCACCTCAGCCTTTTTTATCGCGGCTATAATCTGTTCCACAATGTGATCGAGGTCGGTAGCCGAGTGGACTGAGTTTTTCAGGGTAAGTATACACCTACTAAGATCTTCGGACAGTGGGGTAGTGTATTTTAAGTAGATATCTTCTGCAGATAGTTTGGTCCATTTGGGGGAGCCATGACAGGTGCTACCATTCTGCCGAACAACATTAATATCAAGACTCACCACTAAGCTCACCGCTCTATGGTCAGAAAGATTCATAATAGGGTCTTCAAGGACCCCTACTAGCTTAACCAGGTCGTAAAAATCTTCCTGTACCAGGATATAGTCGAGGACTGATGAGCTGAGGGGCCCAACGTGTGTATGAATTGGCCCACTGCAGACTGGTTGCATATTAGAAACGATTAGGCCATGCTTTTCTACGAAACTGGCTAGAATTTTGCCTTGCCTATTCGGTACCTCATTACTGTGGGGGCCTCCTAGTCTCCCTACATCGCCATTAAAATCGCCACAAATGATAAATTTAGTTCTTCTATCAAGTGAGGTTACCACCTCATCAAGGTCATCCAGCGTGTATTCATAGTTATCAGCTGACCCTACAGAGGGTAGGTAAACCGAATATATATTTAGGACTGCCCCGAACGCAAGCTGAATCCTAATCCCGCAAATACGATCATGAACAAGGGTTTTTATGGGACTAGCACCAGCAAGACTCTTACGCCAAAGTAACGCAACCCCGCCCTGCCCTCTACTAACCCCATAGTTTTCGGCGGATGCACCTTTACTTGCCCTAGCCACAACTAGAAAGTCATTGGATATTTCCCCTAACCTACGCAAGCGGTTATTATGCAGCCAATGTTCGCTTATGGCAATTACATCATATTCTCTCATAAGTTCTTTTATATAGGGAACTGCTGAGTTAAACCCTCGTGCATTCCAGCACGCAATTTTGAGTATGTTATCATGTACTGGCATGTTTGGGTTCATTGGGGTGGTCATTTCCTAACACAAAATGTCCCTTAAGGGGGTCAAACGAAAGTTGGTACACTGGACACATAGGGAGATCACTGGAGCGTCTACTCTCATCACGACCAATCATTTTACAAATATTTACTACAAGGACCCGGTTACCTCTGCATACCAACCTACAAGCATGAGCAAACACAGCATTGGATATGGCGTCACATGGAGTCTGGGAATCATACTGTTCCGTGTGAGGAAGTATATCAGCGACCATATGATTGACAGCTGGTTCGATGTGTAGGATGAATGCGTTGTCCTGGAGACTGTACGTCAAACGGGGCACATACCACACAAAACCTGAAGTGCATAGAATTGAACAACCAAAATTAGTACATGTTAATAAGAACAGCAAAATAACAGATAACAAGATTCGGCCATAAGGGCAAGTACTCATTGATATTTTAGTTAACTGAGCTGGGTCATATAGAATACTACGGTAATCGCTCAGGATAGTTGATAATAGTAATGCATAATGGACCTGAGCAACATTATCAGTATGAACTATACCGGACAGAATAATGCAGTACATCAGTTTTGCGTCAAGGTATACAGTAGGTACGTTACTCAAAATAGGTGCATACAATTGGGATGACACACTGACACAGTTAAATTGAATAACAGTTCCTGTATGATGCGGGTCAGATATTATATAATGATGTATATCATAAATACACGACAGTGGGGGGCGCATGCGCAGCTGCAGATCAGGGCTATTTGGAGAAGTACCTGCTTCTGCGTCAGGTATTACTGTTACGGAGTTACATTTTTCACCCAAATAGCGGCCTACTATGGCGTGCATACAGAGCCCAGGGACAGATTCACTACACATACAAGCAGGCGTACTGCACATGAAACAAACCATCCAGGCACCGGGGGGCACCTCGCGACGACGTCCCAACAGCTGGTGACACCCTTTTGCAGGACTGGGTGCCCAGAGGGGAGGGCCTATTCGGTTCACAGAGGGCAGCACATCCTGGTCCCATCCCGCGCAAGGGGGCCACACCACTGGAAGACTGCCGTCTTGGAGGGGTCCCACGGAGCGCTGGAAAACATAACACATCAAGATCAGTAGGCAGACCGACATGAGAATATAAGGGTACAGCAACATAGCATAAACAATATCGTGGTTGTGTTTATATACATCGGTTACGCAATCAGTATAGCCATATCTAACTTTACCATACATTACCCACAATGGAACCCAGAGAGGATTCGCGTACATGATGTAACTTAATGTGCCAGGGTCAACCAGGCAGACACATTCTCGGAAGTAGGCGTGAAACTGCAAGTAGATGTATATGCATGCGAACAATATTATACAGTTGAGTACCACCATTCGAGACCATACTATCATAGTGTTAGTTTTTTTAGTACAGATGCGGTGTGTGTAGTGCCCCGCTTATTTATAGATCTGTTAAATGTCACTTGCACTTAACGTGAGTAGCTTTCGTTCTGGTCACCCTGATAATCTCTTCTCGAGTTATTCCTCGACCTGACATACCATGGTCTAGCTTCTATACCTGCGGGCCAGAATTCATCACTTAGAACTGTTGGGGCATCCTGCTCCTTAACGGTTATCTTGCACCCTATCTCTATGTCATTCGGGTCATAAGGGATGGTCTTCGCATAGCTCACATTGACACCATTTTGTCTACAGTACAGTTTAACCATCTCTTCGACGTCACTAAACTTCTGACATAACCTGTAGTCAAGTTTCCTTACATACACCTCTTTGTGAGAGCCCTGTAGTGCTCCCTTCAGTTGCGGGTATACCTTATTACCTGACACTTCTCTCTTTCTCTTCTTTGCACTCTTAGGGTCACTCCAAGGGTGTTGTTTACTGACAATATCAGCATACGAGTCCCTCCTACCACTAGGGGGTTGATTAACATCATGTGTGTCATTCTCACCTTTTCCACCCGTAGCTCCGCTAGCTTCTTCTCTCTGCCCGGCGTCGACTGCTTTCTTCTTGCTCAGCATAACGGCTTCCCGCAGGATGTCGATTCTCGGCGTTGGGTCACTGGATCGTTTCCGCTGGGCTCCAACTGCTTCCTCCTTCTCTGCATCCGGGCTCAGTGTCACAAGGGATACGTTGGCTAGCTGAGCATCTAGTTCTTCGTCGTCATCTGCCCAGGAGGTCGACAGTTCATTAGACACTTGCGCTGTTACACTGCGTGGGTTCTCACCGTCTCTACCGCCCTCGTACTGTGACATACTGAAGTCGCCCTGGTTCATCGGCTGACTCGGTTGAATGTTGGATGGGCCCTTAGCCGCCGTCTTTCGTGGAATGGTCGAGGGTGCAGGAGTATTCTTAGGCGCGTCTCTCTTCTCGATAAACTGGACACTCCGCTTGTCAGGGGGGGCACCGGCATTGGGTTTCCCGGGCTGGCGAGTCTGCTTGGCGGGTCGTTGAGGGAGGGGGGTTGAGTTCATGGATTTCTCAGACATCGGGCATTTCCCTGTACTCGCCGAGCTACTGACTTGACCATGGACCGATTGGAAAGCTTGTTTACTCACGATAGTCGTACCAGGTCTGGAGATTCCGGTGCCGGTGTCATGTCTGTTCACATATTGACTACTCAGCTTATCTCGAAACTGGCCAGGTTGCTGGACGCTTGGTTGGTTTCGCACTTTACTGCCGCGGGTATCAGCGTCTTTCAGCGGGGGGGGGGGGAAGTTCCCACATGGAGTCAGGGTCACTGTTTACTGCAGGGACGCCACTCTCGCGAATCGGTTTCTGGGCATTTGCTATGGATTTCTCTGCAACGATGTTGTCTACCCGTTTGTTCACCCTATCAAGGGCTCTCTCCAGTCTCGCAATGTCACTATCGACACTTTTGTTCTTTGTTTCTGCCATATTGTCCTTCTCTTTGAGCTTCTTAATCACGAAAGTTCTCCATGTCTCGATGCTCGTTACTCTACTTTCGTAGAGTTGAGTTTGACAGGTGAAGATGACAGAGCAGGCTCCAGGCATGCTCTACTGTTATGGTCATGTGACCAGTTAGCTGATTAGCCCCTCCCACCTGCCAGTTCAGCTGGGATAGGAAATGGAATATCACCACAGATAATAATGTTTTGTTCAATTCAAAAATAGTGTATTGGGGGTTAGTCTTAATCAAAATGTGGCTCCAGCTGTCTGAGAAAAGCAGGAAACATCCCAGTTTTCGGGCTTCAGGTTATAAAATGTGTGTATTTGATGGGAGGATGTTGGGTCATTCAGACACTATGCTCTTTGGATAACTAACAATACTAAATTGGGACAATTACACCCATGTAAGTTCAATTACACACATATAATTCAGCTATCAACTAATTGAAGCCTGAATTGTATTTTTCACAAAATTTTGTCAATTCAGTTGGTCTCACAACAGAGATTGAAATTACAGGTGAATAATTGGGTTAGGTGATTGATCAGCACTGCGGCCTCAGTTCTTTGGAAATACATACAGGTATGCTTGATGTCAATTAGACATAATCCCTCATGGCTCTGGCAATTCATGTATGGTGTCACTTATAATGCCCTCCAGGATCATGGGAGTCAAGAGAAAGTGTCTAAATAAAATTAAAAGGTGTGTGGTTGTCCATGGGTAGGAAGGTCATTTCAGCATTTCAAGCCGAGAAGTGCACATGGACATTTTACTCATATGGGATTCATTAGACAAAGGAATATACTGTGTGAGAACTGAAGTGCCAATGCTGCTGCAAAATATGCAGCTCTGAGACTCATTGAGGATTATGTTGCTTGGATCACTGGATTGTCTCCAGAGGTTCAGGGTCATTATGGCGACCTACACCTACCTGTTACCCTCCACTGGCAGTCAGAGTAGAAGCAGATACAGCAATAGAGGTTTGTGAAATTATCTTTCTTCATGACTCCATAGCATTCTCTTTAGCAGCATCCGGATAAACAGATAGATCTACTCAGGTACCATGTGGAATATTGAAAGAGGTACATATCCCCTTACAATGAATAAGGCCTCAAAATCTAAAAGCCACCTTGTCAGAAAGCTATGCTTGGGATAGCTTCAGTATAGTAAGCTCTTTGCCCTGTAACATGTTTATTTTAGATAAATGAAGCTAAAAGCACAAGCTTTTATTTGCAAAATTAATATACTTCCAGTCTGCTAGCATAACAAACTAGATAGCTGAAAAATTGATTTTGATGGCACAGTTCTTTGAATAATTAAGAAATCTAGAGCTATAATGGATAACATAAGCATGCAAACAAGATGCCAATCTAACACGTAGGCGGGGCTTGGGTGATGTCACATGCCCATATATGGAAGGCACTCCAAATCAGGTTGACAGGGTTATAAGACAGTTGCAGATTTGTACTTATTTATCCTTATTTCTGAGGTAACTCAGAAGAAGAAATGTTGACAGTTGTGGAATACAATGGAAAGTTACTTTATCTTTCTACTTGAACTAAAATAAATGCATCAGTAGTAGCAAATTGTTGCACAGTACCATGACCTGTGTAAAACACAAAACTGCCCTTTTCTCAGCTTAGTTTTCTATAGTTTTACTCTCACGGCTGACGTAATTTCAGACACAAATCTTAATCAATTAGCTTCAAACTTTGCATATAGGTTCTAAAAAATGAGACGGGGATATTGCAATATCTTGTCTAGTTTACTTTTTAGAGTGAGTCAAAAATCAAGAAATGAAAAAAAGTATTTTTTCCCTAAATTGTTGTTAGATAAATGGTCATAAAAAAGTTAGGGGCAATATTCTACAAAACCCCCATCTCATTCTCTAGAGACAAAGGCTTTTTTCAACATATTAAAAAATCAGGTTACTATCTTAGACTCCGCTCTTAGATTTGCGTCAGCCGTGACATATGTACTGAAAATTGAGTAGCCAAAGTTTTGACCCCATTTTCTTCTAAATATTTGGAGCACACACAACCTGTCTATATCCAATGTATTCCTGAGAATCTCTGCTTTCTAAAAAATATATAGTTTGTTAGGGGTTTAGTGTACAGATAATGAGAAATCAGCCATTGTTTGAGGAAAAGTCTACACCGGAAACGTTTACAGCCACCTTAAGTGCATTTCCTCAGTTAGTTTACAAACAGACAGACAGTCTCATTCAGGGTTTAGAAACTGGTGCCAAATTTTGTTATAAAAGTAAAGTTAATTTGAAAATGAATGATTTTCAAATAGATGAATGTCAGGAATCAGGAATATCTTAATCCTTTTTCATTAAAAGAGACTGTTTTTATTGTTGAACATGCGTCTTCGCAAAGTATGCTATAAGTCCGGTTCATTTAAAAATGCCCATCTCTCCCTATAGATTCATAAAAATTTAAAAAGGTACTTACCATGGTCAATTATTGATACATTCTATACCTATAAAAAGTTGATATCTTCATTCATATTATAGTATTAGATCACTGCTGAATCGATTCTTTTTAAGCAGAATATCAATAGGGTGTATATAGAATATGGTACACTGGGCATCAGAAATGAGTCGGCCCAAATAGTTTACAATAGCGTTTATAATTTCTTTTTCTGTTCTTAAATTGTATAAACCATTCCATAAAACTAAGATTAGAACAGAACATGAAGTGGTAGAAAGAAGCATTGGTAGTATTACAATTGTATGTTGATCTGGCACTCAAAAAGGGCTAATTGTACATATTTAGGATACTAATGATCTCTGAATGGGTTGTACAGACTCCCTTTAAAGTATGCAATGTTTTCAGTAGTATTCAAATTATGATAGTGACAGCAAGTTCAAGCTTTCCCATGCTGTATCCGGCGCCATTTTTCATTCTCCTGCAATCATTATGACAATGAAAGACTATGGGAAAATGATTCTCACAGTGTTGACAGCATTGCTGGGGCAAATGTACGCGTACATTTTCTGACACATTTAGAACCAGCCCTTTTCCGTTTAGGCATTGAGCCTTAAGCCTGAGTTCAAGAACTCAATTTTAAGATTTAGGCTCAAACATGTCGGTGCAACTCAAAAAGGGCTCAAGTCCTAAATTTGGAAAAAGGCTCAAAGTTAGGCCTTGAGTCTAAGCCATGTTGGTGCAGCCGGCGCTGGGGAATGGTGATAAAAATGTCTTTTTCAGATACATCGTTCCCAAACCATGACTGTTTTAGATGCATCGTTCCCAAACCGTGTCTGTTTCAGATACATCGTTCCCAAACCATGACTGTTGTAGATACATCGTTCCCAAACCGTGTCAGTTTCAGATACATCGTTCCCAAACCGTGTCAGTTTCAGATACATCGTTCCCAAACCGTGTCTGTTTCAGATACATTGTTCCCAAACCGTGTCTGTTTCAGATACATTGTTCCCAAACCGTGTCTGTTTCAGATACATTGTTCCCAAACCGTGTCTGTTTCAGATACATTGTTCCCAAACCGTGTCTGTTTCAGATACATCGTTCCCAAACCGTGTCTGTTTCAGATACATTGATCCCAAACCGTGTCCATTTCAGATACATCGTTCCCAAACTGTGTATGTTTCAGATACATTGTTCCCAAACTGTGTCTGTTTCAGATACATCGTTCCCAAACCGTGTCAGTTTCAGATACATCGTTCCCAAACCGTGTCAGTTTCAGATACATCGTTCCCAAACCGTGTCTGTTTCAGATACATTGTTCCCAAACCGTGTCTGTTTCAGATACATTGTTCCCAAACCGTGTCTGTTTCAGATACATTGTTCCCAAACCGTGTCTGTTTCAGATACATGGTTCCCAAACCGTGTCTGTTTCAGATACATTGATCCCAAACCGTGTCCATTTCAGATACATCGTTCCCAAACTGTGTATGTTTCAGATACATTGTTCCCAAACCGTGTCTGTTTCAGATACATCGTTCCCAAACCGTCTCTGTTTCAGATACATCGTTCCCAAACCGTGACTGTTTTAGATACATCGTTCCCAAACCGTGTCTGTTTCAGATACATCGTTCCCAAACCGTGTCTGTTTCAGATACATCGTTCCCAAACCGTGTCTGTTTCAGATACATCGTTCCCAAACCGTGTCAGTTTCAGATACATTGTTCCCAAACCGTGTCTGTTTCAGATACATTGTTCCCAAACCGTGTCTGTTTCAGATACATCGTTCCCAAACTGTGTATGTTTCAGATACATTGTACCCAAAACGTGTCTGTTTTGACAGATACATCGTTCCCAAACCGTGTCAGTTTCAGATACATCGTTCCCAAACCGTGTCCGCTTTAGATACATTTTCTCAAACCGTGTCTGTTTTAGATACATCTTTTCCATACCTGGGACATACAACGAACCGACCAGCCATGAAGGACCCCTTGATAATGGTGATAGGTGTGCGACCGTGTGTCCGATTAAGGTAGAATCCTACCCGATACCTGGGTAATTTTTAAAACTTAGATATCTGAAAACTGAGTTAAATGTAGACAACGGCCCTTATGCTATTGTATAGCTTTCATCTCATAGCTACAGAATAATGATAAACTTATCAATAATTTGCTATTTTGAGTTGATATGGCACCCTTTATGCACATATCTGTCTGTGTTTGTTTTTTGGCAAAATGTCAAGACTCACTCTTTAATTGAAAACCAAACTCTACCATTTGATCATTCATGTCTTTGCTAAGGTGCAAGGTCCTACCTAAACCGCGAATCTGCACGATGAGTATGTTAAAAACATTTTTGAATGTTCCCATATGACTCAAGACTACTTACAGCACGTGGTTTACGTAGTTAATGCTGATTTTCAGGTCCTGTCTTAATACGAGGTACTTATGACATGACCTTGCACCTAGAGGGGAAATTTATATCTGTCATATTCTAAAACAATGGCTTCGAAGACCGTATCGTTATTCACTTTCAGCCAAAAAATCTCAAAGGAATCTGCATGGTCGAAGCAGACACCCATGTTGTTTGGGACCAATCTAACACGGAGGGCCCAAAGGGGCCCACCCGTTGTTCTCGTGGTAGTACCACAATAGAAAGTTGCTAGGTCGAGATTCGTGACGGGTGACCACTCCTCATGTGCAATCTTTTTTTTATATCCATGCTTAGGGGCCAGCCAAAGACACCACATAGTGGTGATGATCTTGCTGTACTAAAGTATCACCTTAAGATGAATCCTTCCCGCGCCCGAGCACATATCACAAAATGAGTGTGTGCCAAGTACATTAACCGCTTGGCAAAGGAGGCAGCTCCAATCAATTGTAAACAGTATGCCTGCCTAAGACACGCGTTTGCACCCATACTGAGAACATGTAGCGAGAGGCCAGTGTCAAATGAATTCAACCGATCAGCCGTAGAGGCAAGATTGATGTTGACGGGTATGTCAGTTTAGAGATATTTTTCCTGCGGCAAGATCATATAGCGAGCAGTCAGTGTCCAATGCATTTAACCGATCAGTCATGGAGGCAGCCCAAATTGATGTCGATAGTTTGTATGTAGATACGTTGTTCGGCGGCAAGGTCGTACAGCGAGCAGTCAGTGTCCAATGCATTTAACCGATCAGCGTTGGAGGCAGCCCAAATTGATGGCGATAGTTTGTATGTAGATACGTTGTTCTGCGGCAAGGTCGTACAGCGAGCAGTCAGTGTCCAATGCATTTAACCGATCAGTCATGGAGGCAGCCCAAATTGATGGCGATAGTTTGTATGTAGATACGTTGTTCGGCGTCAAGGACATACAGCGAGCAGTCAGTGTCCAATGCATTTAACCGATCAGTCATGGAGGCAGCCCAAATTGATGGCGATAGTTCGTATGTAGATACGTTGTTCAGCGGCAAGGTCGTACAGCGAGCAGTCAGTGTCCAATGCATTTAACCGATCAGCCGTTGAGGCGGCCCTGGTAGATGGTGATGGGTGTGTCTCTTTCAGAGACAGTGTTCTCGTGTCGCCGAGGCTGCCGATGGCGGCATTACTGAGGTAATGCACTTGCACCAGATCGCTGTCTCTATGGGAAGCTGGAACGAGCGCCGCTTGAGTTCTACATCCATAAAACACAATGGTAACCCTGGCAGCATGGCAGCATGGCGACTCTGCTCAAAATGCTGCTGTTCACGTGTCTCCATTTCGAATGATACGTGAGGACTCCATCACGCTGGCTGGGGGCACTCTGCACTGAACTAGGTACGCACGCTTTAACTCAATCTTCACAAACAACCCAAAAGCAGTGACTGTCTAAGTAGAAAAGTTCTTTTACTTATTCGGGGAAATCGCTAAGAAGGGATTTAATTTGAATTTGAAACATTACTATTTCAACAGACTGCTGATTCGCCACGGATAACCCTAATGCAAAGAAACACGTTCATTAAATTTGTAGACGATAAATGTGGCTCAGTTTATGAAATTACCTGTCCTCTTTTTTCCTGAAGATTATTTTGCTCGGTTGGAACCCTGATTTATGTGCTCTAATCCACAATGAGTAGTCCTAGAATGATTTTTAATCAAGATTTTCTTTTCCCGGCTTTTGGGTTAGGGCAGCAGTGTGACTGTGGCCGGATTAAAGCTACACCCATCTTTCGCTATGTGCATGAAAAAATTGTTCTTTTTTCGATTCCCGCAGTTGGCAAAGTCGCCTCTCCCGCGCATTTTAGAGCGAGCGTGCATTACCCCCTCGATCCCCTTCCCACTCCCCGTCCCCACGGGCTCAAATACAGCCCCGGTTCCCGTAGACGCCACCCTGTAATACGTCACTACTCATCAATACAGCCCCGGTTCCCGTAGACGCCGCCCTGTAATACGTCACTACTCATCAATACAGCCCCGGTTCCCGTAGACGCCGCCCTGTAATACGTCACTACTCATCAATACAGCCCCGGTTCCCGTAGACGCCGCCCTGTAATACGTCACTACTCATCAATACAGCCCCGGTTCCCGTAGACGCCGCCCTGTAATACGTCACTACTCATCAATACAGCCCCGGTTCCCGTAGACGCCGCCCTGTAATACGTCACTACTCATCAATACAGCCCCGGTTCCCGTAGACGCCACCCTGTAATACGTCACTACTCATCAATACAGCCCCGGTTCCCGTAGACGCCACCCTGTAATACGTCACTACTCATCAATACAGCCCCGGTTCCCGTAGACGCCACCCTGTAATACGTCACTACTCATCAATACAGCCCCGGTTCCCGTAGACGCCACCCTGTAATACGTCACTACTCATCAATACAGCCCCGGTTCCCGTAGACGCCACCCTGTAATACGTCACTACTCATCAGCTCACAGCCCCGGTTCCCGTAGATGCCACCCTGTAATACGTCACTACTCATCAATACAGCCCCGGTTCCCGTAGACGCCACCCTGTAATACGTCACTACTCATCAATACAGCCCCGGTTCCCGTAGACGCCACCCTGTAATACGTCACTACTCATCAATACAGCCCCGGTTCCCGTAGACGCCACCCTGTAATACGTCACTACTCATCAATACAGCCCCGGTTCCCGTAGACGCCACCCTGTAATACGTCACTACTCATCAGCTCACAGCCAGGATACTACATTCTAGTACGCAAGTCACATCCACATAATTCCGCCGGTCACAAGTCTACACCTAGTAGTCGGGTTTCCTGTAAGCTCATAAATCATACAGTGCTTCTCCAGACAGCCAGCATCTTTGGCCTGTAGAGAGATTCGCTATGCAATACAGTAATAAACATTCCACACCACACCAAAAGGTTATCGCTGTATGTGATCGAAAGTTGCCAAATGGAATAAAAACGTTTACGGTAACTTAGGGAGTTCATTGGTTTCACATCTACGCTTAGTTCCTCCTCTTCCTCTCTTTTATCTAACTGTTCATCCAATGCAAAGTGTATCTTGCCTCAAAGGTTTTTCGATGAGAAATACATAAAGCATAGCAGAAGTACCTTACCTGCAGGATGTAATATGTCGGAGGTAAAAACAGGTGTTTTACACAGAGCTCTAACCACAGTTATGGGCATGGGACCATAACAGTATGCTTACACTTTTCAATCATTTGATCTTATTTTGGGATATCTGTTGGAAGTGAAAAAGCATGATTTTTTCAACTTATAGATTGTATATTCTATACACAAAGTTGTTATAAGAAATGAGACACACTTGCCTCTGTAATACTCAACTATGAATATGCCATAATTTATGCAATCCATCTCCATTTGATAACATAAATGTTAGCATTAACCAAGGCGAATTCGTGGCTAGTCAGTTTTCAACTCAAAAGACAAACTGGAATACACAGACGGATGCAAATTAATGGGAGGATTTATTTTGTTTATCGTGTATTTCTTTGCCATTCTAGGGTAATCTAGCCAATAGATAAATATTACGAGTAGTGAAGGACTTCGACGAACTCAATATGACTGGCATCTTTTTCACATGTCTCATTTCGATCAATAAACTTGGATAGTCGAAATCAAAAGGACAGAGTGTAAGCAGGTAAGTGCAATATCTCAGATGTGGATTTGGAATTTCATTTATCGTCACATCCTGTGCAAAATCATGAGTGGCCAGTTGTGCATCTAACCCTAAGTTATTGACCTATTGTGCCGATTAAGATTCGAACTCGGGCAGTGGCCAGAGGCAGCGTGCGGTCAGTGGGAATGACTTAGACCACTCGGCAATCAGGGCAGGCTCTCAGCGGTAATATAAAGCATGCTGTCTTTTGCAACGCCTTAGACCACTCGGCATTTAGGAATAAGCATGAGAAAGACAAAGGCAAAGCAAGAGAAAGCATGCCTTACACACCTCGGTTATCGGGGCATAGCGTGCAGTCAGTGGCAATGACTAAGAACACTCGGCTATCAGGGAAGTCCCTCAATGGTGAGGGAAATCAAGCAGTCAGTGGCAATGCCTTAAACCTCTAGGCCATCAAAGCAAGCCCTCAGTGGCAAGGGTGATCGAGTAGTCAGTGACAATGCCTTAAACCACTAGGCCATCAAGGCAAATCCTCGGTGGGTGGCGAAGGAATTCGAGCAGTCAATGGCAATGCCTTAGACCGCTAGGCCATCAAGGCAGGCCCTCAGTGGGTGGCGAAGGAATTCGAGCAGTCAATGGCAATGCCTTAGACCGCTAGGCAATCAAAGCAAGCCCTCAGCGGCGAGGGAAATCAAGCAGTCAATGGCATTGCCTTAGACCACTCAGCCATCAAGGCAAGCCCTTAGTGGCAAGGGCGATCGAGCAGTCAGTGGCAATACCTTAGACCACTAGGCCATCAAGGCAGGCCCTCAGTGGGTGGCGAGGGAACTCGAACAGTCAGTGGCAATACCTTAGACCACTAGGCCACCAAGACAGGCCCTCAGTGGGTGGTGAGGGAACTCGAGCAGTCAATGGCAATGCTTTAGACCACTAGGCCATCAAGGCAGGCCCTCAGTGGGTGGCGAGGGAACTCGAACAGTATTTATCTCGCCAAAAACATCAGACACCCAAAGTTTCCTATTTGTAATGGCAATTACATCATAAATCTCTTTACATCCTCCAGAACTAAAGCTAAAAGCCTTTTGTGCGATAAACTCAATTGTGTAAGGTGTTTTAGTATATTATTGGAGAAGAATAGAGTAAGATTGGCGCTGACAATACTTATCAAAGGACATGCGTTGGTGAGTATACGTGTATGTACAATTTGGCGTGGGTGAAATGGAATACAAAATTTGCGCATAAATCCGTTATAATTGATTTAGAATACAATACCCTCAGGGCCTTTATGCTAAGCTATTAACGCAATTCGATATGGGTGAGGAATTTCTTTTGATGTCACCTTTCTCTGCCATTTTAAGGCTTACTCGCGGTTAGCCAGTTCTAAGTGGGGAAGGGAACGAGGATACCTCGGCAAAACTCCAGACGTATCGAGTCGTTGTCAACTTTCTAACATCCCTCAAGCTGGTATGTATGTATATATATATATATATATATATATATATATATATATATATATATATATATATATATATATATATATATATATATATATATATATATATATATAAAGATATATATATATATATGGTCCGTGGTACGCTTAATAATTCAAACTTTCAAATATTCAAATTTTCAAATATCTGTATTTTCAAACTTTCAAACTTCTATATATCCAAACTTCCGTACTTTCAAACGGGTTTGAATATATGAGATTACAGCCGTATTTTCATACTTTCAAACTCCCAAAACTCTTTACACATGTATACTATTGCATGTTTAGAAAAGCCGCAGAGTGGCACACTTAATAAATCAAATTTCCAAACCTTTCCTAGCGGTACGCAAGTAGTTTTGTTACAATGTTATGTTGATATATTATACATTGTATAATATCAATAATATCAAAACAATATCAAATGTTACTTTTCAAAGGAAATTGCCAATTATAAGAAAAAAGGATAATTTTCGCAAAGCAGCAAGAATGGTGGGATGACCCACTTCTCTAATCTATTATTAGATCGGCAGCTTCTAAAATGCGGAACTGGAATTATGTAAAACTCGTGTCGATATGATATGGGAGGGTGGTATATAAATGACTGTGCGCCGGCGTGCATGCATGCGTGTGTGTGCGTTCATGAATTGGTTCATAAACTACGTTGTGATGGAATCAATGAAGTATATCATATTATCTGCCTGTCTTTCCGTATTTCTCTGTCTACCTATCTATATACGCACACATACGCACACACACACACATACATACATTTATGTGTGTGTGGGTGTTTGGATGCTCTCACATTAGACGAAGAAAAGAATTTTATTTATCTAAGGCTCTCACACATAAAAAGATAGATTGATAGATAGTAGATAGATATATATATATATATATATATATATATATATATATATATATATATATATATATATATATATATATATATATATATATATATATATATATATATATATATATACAGATAGACAGTAATACATACAGACAGACAGAAAGGTAGATAGAAAATGTATATTGATCGATATTCATCCACTAGAATGGTCGGTTAAGTCGGGAACAAGTTCTATTTACCCTCCCAAAAAGACGGTCTTGAAAATAAATTTCATTGTTCCCTCTTTCACTCATGGTCCATCATATGGGCACGAGTTTTACATACATTCCGGTTCCGCATTTTAGAAGCTGCCGTTTCTAATAATAGAATAGACAATTGGGTCGCTCCACTTTTCATGTTCATTAGCGTCAATGACAGTTTAAGCATAATCAATATCCATAATTGCAATATTTGAAGATATAGGAAATTAAGAAATGCGTATTTCATAGCCTTCATGAGAACATCGTCTTGATGATAAATGATAACAATGACGAAATGCGGGTCGTGTTTGCAACTTAAGGCAGCTTTTATTAGCAGCCCGATCACCGTATATTTGAAAGTTTCACATTTTACATTATTAAACGTTCCATGTCAAACTTTCGAACTTCCAACACGTTTTGGAAGTTTGAAAGTTTGGATATTTGAAAGTATGGAACTTTGAAACTTTGAAACTTTGACCAAAGTTTCAAACTTCCAACACGTTTTGGAAGTTTGAAAATTTGGATATTTGAAAGTATGGAAGTTTGAAACTTTGAAACTTTACCCAAAGTTTCAAATTTCTAATACGGTTTGGAAGTTTGAAACTTTGAAAATATACCCAAAATTCCAAATATCCAATACGATTTGAAACTATAGAAATTTGAATTATTAAGTGTACCACTGACCATATATGTATATGTGTGTATGTATGTATATATATATATATATATATATATATATATATATATATATATATATATATATATATATATATATATATATATATATACATATATATATATATATATATATATATATATATATATATATATATATATATATATATATATATATATATATATATAGATAGATAGATAGATAGATAGATAGATAGATAGATAGATATAGATATAATCAAACATACGAATAGTTGAAGACAGAGAACTCGAATGTCAGTTCTTGCCATATGCTATCTGGTGTGAAATATCGAGTCCCTGGAAGCTTAGATAATGATACTGTATACTGAAAATTTGAGGAGAATTCATTGAGTGATTTTTGAGATATCTTATCGACAAGCTAGTCAGGACTAGCATACCGACTTGGCCTAAAACGTCCTAGCATTGTTTTGATGATTTGCAAGAGGGTACTTCTATCATGACTGCTCTAATAAGGCAAGATGCAGCACTAACCCTGCTATCCCACTTCTTAAAGACCTGGGCCTTTAGTACTAGTATGTGACTTTACGTACTGGTTGCAAGGTGCTTTATATATTTATGTATATATATATATATATATATATATATATATATATATATATATATATATATATATATATATATATATATATATATATATATATATATATATATATATATATATATACATATATATATACATATATATATATATACATATATATATATATACATATATATATATATATATATATATATATATATGTATATATATATATATATATATATATATATATATATATATATATGTATATATATATATATATATATATATATATATATATATATATATATATATATATATATATATATAGTTATATACATATATATAGTTATATACATATATATATATATATATATATATATATATATATATATATATATATATATATATATATATATATATATATATATATATATATATATATATATATATATATATATATATATATATATATATATAAACACATTGGGTGCACACTTCAGTGCACTTAATTGGGAGGCAGGTAGACGGCTATTTATAGCTCCACTTACGAAGCAGCTGTCGAAACCTCCCAAGATTACCTTTAAAACAATTACCAAAACCTAATCAATTCACGTAGTGGCCATAAGAAAAGATCCCTGAAAATTTGGGAAGATTTCAATGAACGTTTTTTGAGATATCTTGCAGACTACCTGGCCTTGTTCAGAATAAGAATTTTGGACCCAAAATACTATGACCATAAAAATATGTTTTAGATATCTTGCAGACGCCGACTGTGCCAAAAACAATATGTCTACCCTTGTAGGGGAGACTTAACAATCACTAAAAGTACAAGGTAACTCTATTGTCTACTCTTTGATAGTGCTGAGGAAAATCTGAAATAAGACGCCACTAAAGAAAAAGCACAAGCAGGCCCTTTGTAGTGGAGATTGTTTCCTTGGTGATTGAATACTGCCAGCCTAGGTTCTCTGATTCGTTTTTAATTATCTGTAAGACAAAGATCTTTCATGGTCTTAGATATTGTGTTGGGATAACATAGCGTAAGAAAGCTGGATGATTTCCCCGAACGATGTACGTTATTAATCGAGATGAGAATATATCGTTAGACATAACATCATCTGGCTAGTGCTCAGGTTGGTATGCGTTAGACATAACATCATCTGGCTAGTGCTCAGGTTGGTATGCGTTAGACATAACATCATCTGGCTAGTGCTCAGGTTGGTATGGACTATGGAGTGTGTTTTGGAGATACGCTTTCCTATTATACTATGTCCACATATATGCTAGAAAAAATGTAAAACAAATGGGGCTCTAATGCAATTCTTTACATCATAATATATTGCCATAATCAAGCGATATACTTTGACATACAACCCCAAAGGCAAGTGATGGTAATTAACATGTATACCTTGGAATTTCGAATGCCCATTATCGTCACCTTTTCAGCCATAATGCGGCTAAGTCGTGACCAACCAGTAGATAGTGGTGGAGGAAATCACTGGAAACTTTCTCACATACTCCGGCCGGGATTGGAACACTCGTTCCTGGTACTGTATAACTGGTTAATTTGGCGTGTACTTAAGTTGGCGTTTTTTTTTCAAAAAAGTATTTTCCCTGTATTTATTTTGGCGTCTGTAGCAGTCAGAACAACGCCATCTTTAAGTACATATTTTTATGCGATCTTTAATTTGGCGGTAATGCGGGCATTCGCCAAAAAACGCCAAATTAAAAACCACGCCAAATTAACCAGTTATACAGTATATAGAGAAGCGGAAAGGAATCACATGATGCGCGTTCTAATGGAATAGCGAGAAGCTTATCTTCAGATGCAGAACACTTTACATAATTAACAATCACTTAAACAGAGTTGTAAAATGATGTTTTTTATTGGATATGAACATTTACACGGTGTTTTCATTAGCAAATGCATTCTCAGAATGCATCAATGCCCCTATTTAATCCATTCATGCCAGTGTTTCTTCTCATATGAAATATTGGCTAGGACTCATAATTCTACGCATAGCATATGTTATCTGGTCTTGAAAACATGTTAAGGTTATTCTTTGCTACTTCTCGCAACCATTACTGGCCAGATTGGATTTGAACTGTAGCCATGGCAACTGAAATTAAGTGGCTAGGGCACCTAGGCAAGATGTAATCAGGTGGACTGTAGGGATATCCATACTGCGCTTTCATTAGTTCTGTAAAGGTAAATCTAAAAATTGACACTAAGTCACCAGACTATGAACATACCTTCATTTTTTAGTGGCTGTAATGACACTGATCAATTGAGTTGGGAATAAACTCTGAAACTATTCCAGGGGAGTTTTGGCTTGGTGCATATTTCACCTTCAAATATGTTTTAAAGTTGTTTTATTGGTGAAATATGCAGTGAAATATGAAATATGAAATCTCCACGGTTGTAATTGGCATCACGAAGCTTAACAAGTACTTGCGTCACTAAGAGCGGTTGCGGTACTTGACAAGCCAATATGGATCAAAACTTGGTTCGATATGAGTATCGAATCGAAAGAGTCCTATACGTATCCATAAGCACTGACGTAACCTAGTGGACACATATTGAAGTACAGCAGGCTTGTGAAAAAGTAAATATCAGTCAACAATTCTTCAACGAAAGTTACTATAATGCTTCAATCAAAATATGATAATCATGCCGAGAAGGTGACATACATTAACCCATTAATGCTTGCATGTAAACGCTTACAAGCGAAAGCTTAGTTGGCAATATAATTGAAGGAGTAACGTCAATCATAAAATTGCCAACAACTCTTCTTCAAATATTTTGCAAAATCATAATTTATCAGTTATTGTAAAATGTTAATAAGATCCATACGAAAATGCAAAAGGTTTTGCACCTTCTATGTATCAATATTATAACCAACATAAACTGATACACAGAAGAATTATAAACATCAAATTACTTATAAAGGTGAGTAATGTTGATTCAGACACTAGTTTGTATTGTAAGGAACATACCGTAACAGTTTTTTAAAAGCTAGGAAAATAGTATTGGACAATACAGACTTGTTTGAGGAAAAAGGGAACCCATGTATTACTGAACTAAGGTCTGACATACATACAAGAAGTAGTTGGTACACAATATCATGACTTCTCCCCATATATACCAAGAGCCTCAGGAATAACAGATCATAAATACACTATCATATGACAGTATAAACAAAGAAGGCTTAGGCGCTAATGACTGTACAACCAACATTGGATATGTATATCATTATTTTTTCTATCTGTTATAAATGCTTCTGGCTGTACAGCCAAAATTGAATATGTATACACTGTAAGAAGGACCGGTAAACGTTCAACTAGTTTGGAGTTTCATTGATCTGAAAATGATTAACCTTTGTATGATTTGGGTGAATATTGCATTAATTAGTTATTTCTAGGTTAACATCTTCCCAAATATGTTTTCATTGATAAATGATTACCCGCTTGAAATGTTAAGGTTCACCTTAATCAGAAAACCTACAACATTTTTCAGTGAACATCAACTTTTTAAGGTAAAGTTTACCCATTCCAGTGAATGTCATAGTAATACATTTACCTTCTTGGGTAAACGTTTAACGGAGGTTCGATATGTGACTTCCTGTCGCCCACATCAACCAAATACCACATGTTCAATTAGTCACGGTGATGACCTCAGACAAAGGGACTACACTTAGCAGTGACCCAGATCACAGTTTTAAGTTACCAAGTTGTGGCGGGCAGTTTGAGGTTGGATTGTTAGGGCTGTACTGAGACGTTTTAGAGACACTATGTAGGAATGTTTTCTCTGTTCTTATATACATCTTCGAACAGTAAGTTACTAATGTTATACTATATAATAGGTTTTGAGCATAAACATGTTTACACTTACAACAAACAACCCTTAATATGGGTTAGATTTATCGACGACATCTTCCAAATATGGCCACATGGCATGGAAGAATTTCAGTTATTTGAGGAACACTTAAACAACTGTGTTCCCTCTATCAGATTTGAGACTGAGATCTCAGCCTCTCATGTACACTTCCTTGACACGACTGTGTCACTGGATAGTGATACCAATACCCTTTCCACCAGCCTCTATACCAAACCGACAGATGCTCATAACTACTTAAGTTATACATCTTGTCACCCTAGGAATTGCAAGTCTGCAATACCCTTCAGCCAATTTCTCAGGCTTAGAAGAATCTGTAGCAAAGAGGAAGATTTCCTCTTCCATGCCAAACAAATGGCAAGTCACTTTCTAAAGGCCAAGTATCCTGCAGACGTTATTCAAAAAGGCTTTAGCAAAGCCTTCCACACTGACAGAAACACACTTCTGGTCACAGAGAGAACCCCCAAGACAGATGAAGAAGAGGACAAGGTCTTGCTCATCACTACATACCACCCTGGTAGTAGGATTCTAGGCAGCATTGTCAACCAAAACTGGGACATGCTGGACAAATCTTCCAGTACCAGAGAAGTTCTGGACTGGAAGATAGTACAAGGTTTTAGACGTCCTAAGAACATCAGGGATATCCCAGTTAGGGCACTAGTTAGGAATCCCATGGATGTGGCTGATAAGCCACCCAAACATCTCGTCAACAAATGCAGTAGAAAGAACTGCAGATATTGTCTTAAGTTAGACACCTCTGGCCGCATCACCAGCCCCATTACAGGGCGCAGTTACAACACCATCCGGTGCTGTTCCTGCAAAACAAACAACATCATTTATTGCATAACTTGCAAGATTTGCAAAAAACAATACATTGGGCACACCAAACGCACCCTCTCAGAGAGGATGTGCGAACACTTCAGATATATCTCCCAACATAACAGAACTCATAGTGTCGGCCAACACTACAATTCTGAGGATCACAGTGGACTCAGCAATGTGACCCTGCATGTATTACAATTTGGCAGAAAAGATCCTGATTCTAAAGAATCTCTTGATATCAGACTAGATCTTGAGCAACTATGGATCCATAGGCTCAGATCCACTACCCCCATGGGACTTAATGTTTTTGACTGATCTGGTCATAGGGCCCGGATATGTGTTTTCACAATCCTGTGATCAATTGGATGACTGTTAACCCCAGTCTTTCAATAGTAAGTTACTAATGGTGTGTGTAACATTGGAATTCTTTACAATTATACTTGGTGTGTTCTTCCGACGTGTAGAACATGCACTGCCATGAGTTAGTGCACTTAACCACGCTTCAGCATTTACTGTAGAAGGATTTTATGGTGTAGAGATAATCTTAAAGTCTCGTACAATTAATAAATTAAAAGCGAATTCATATCCATAGCATGTTTCAGTGTCTAAACGTAAAAACAGGAGTCGTAAACCCAGCAACACCATTTTGTAATAGATTATCGAGAAGAGGAAAAAGAATAGGAAGATAGAGGAGAAGAAAACATGCACTTATTGCAGGAAAAGAACTATATAAGGCATGCTTAGACAACAAAGGATATACATATTGATATTACTGGACTGCCGTGGCATTTTTATTGTAGATGTATGTTTTATATACCTCATAGCGTACTCGATATTAGTATGTTGTAAAGGTCATGTATCACAATAATGAACCTCCCCCCCCCCCCCCCTCCCGAAATAAATGTTAACCCCATCCGATATTATCAGGCTACATCTAACCCTAGGCAGGAAACGGTTTACCCACTGCACACAAGTAATGGTCTACCTGCACTGCCATTTAAGTCGTAAATGTTAACCTGGTACAAATATGTCTGGGTTAAAGTTTCCCCAAATCGGGTGCAGCTCAGTAGGGTGCACCCAAATAGGGTAAACGTTTACATATAATTTTTACAGTGTATAATCATTTTTTCTGATTGTTACAAATGCAAAGATTGACATGATACGGAGAACAAAAATCCTGTTGCACATGTGTGCACTTTGAAAAAATGATCCATTCGCCACTATAAATCCCCGATATTTTATATTTCGAGCATGCACAAATTCCATGAATTCAATCCAATAGGACAATTTAGAATGGAAATGAAATATCAATGTATTGAAATCAATTAAGGAAATCGATTGAAGTCATATCAGTACTAGTCGTATTGGTTACTTATTAATATCAACAGACATGTTCTTTTTTATATTTCGTCCCATGATTAAATAGATATACAGCTGTTCCCCTGCCGCATCAAATGTATAATTATATATGAATGATTACCTCCTCCGAGGCTGAATAAATTACCTCAAAAAGGCGGATTTTCAATATCAAAACCTAAAGCATTCACGTGATATACATTGTTAAAGTTGGGACCTGCATAGCAACACGGCTTGATGACTCGAACTCTACTAGCAGTAAAGTTATCTTTTATTGACCCTTCTTATGCCACATGTGTAGGAACTCTAGTCATCTTTTATTTATCGACCTCAATTCTGATACACCAGAATTGTTCAAATAATTTTGCAACACTGGTACGTACCAAACGTTTTCAATTCTAGTACATTCTACAATTACTAATGTGATAAAGAAATCTGGTACGTACCAGACGTGAGGTAGTTGAGTACAAGATGACCGGAACTTTTACCTATAGGGCCAAGCACACATATATACGCTCGAGACCGGACATGCTGGCTGGCCAAAATTACGTGATCCTTTAAGAATATTAAAAAATCACCCATTTTTTCTTGTAAGAATAGTATAGAGTCATTTTGGTATGTCACATGACTATGGCGGATCAATGTTTCTGAGAGTCAAATCTAAACAACCTGGCATCGGGGATGTGATGGTAAGCTTACAACCCGGCTTACAACTTGCAATCATATTCAGTGTTAACGGAGTCACCGAAGGCACGAAAACAAACTATTCAAAAGCTATTAAATCAATTTCATTGATTGTTTTGATGTAACATGCATGTTTGAAATACGCGATTTCTAACATGTTAGCAAATTAGCCTGCCAAACAGTTACTTGCTGTGATCAGTTGATATACCTCTGGCTTCAATAATGAACGTACATTGGTATTTTAACATACTGCATTGTCGTCATTTGAAGGGCTTCTAATAATTAATGATAATTGATAAATAACAAGTCAGGTTAGCGGATAACTGCGTGCAACAGGTAAGAATATGAAATTAGGAATTTTGTATATCTTCACGTTTTCTGTGGTATTGAGGCTACATCGTGAGAAGGCAGTTGTTAATTGTGGAAGGGAGAGGCTAACAAGCTGGAACACCAGGTCAGTGATGTAGTTCTCACTTTTGGGCCTGCTTCAACATTTAACTGCTCCCCAACCGGGCAGAAGTGAGAGACGGCGAGCAGAGTATGCCATGCTTTAGACCACTCGGCTGTGTGGGCAGTCCCCTGGACGAGGCGGGAACTGTTAGTGCGGAGCAGGGCAGGGCACCTAGTGCGCGGAATACAGTGGCAGTCCAATCAAATGCACTAATGCCTTAGCTGTTTCTGATTGGAAAATTGTCGTTCCCTGCAAGGTCTGAAGATGCGCAGCTGAACGTCTTAAGAAGAACGTCGACCAGGATAGCATTACGCTTTCATGTATCGCTGCCAGGGTTAAAGGGGCAGCGTCTCTAAAATTATACGGCGTGTTCGTGGACTTCTAACGAGCTGGCCAATGGATTTCTAACTGCAGTGACGGACAAGGTTCATTGGCGGGCGGGTGTGAGAGCCAGCGCCCTAGTGGCTCGGCGTACACGCGATCGCTCCCAACGACACGCCAGGGTCAGGCCCTACACGCTGGAAACCTACACAAACTATTGATCACTTCTATACTCAAAAACAAATAAATACTGCTTTTCCGATAATAGAGAAATAAACTTTAATTCCATGCCGTAAGTATATATAGAATTTGGTTTTATCACAAAAGAAAGATTGATTTTATCACAAAAGGCAAATTGGTTTCACTAAAAATAGAAGTTCATGGACACTATCACTATAGATATATGACATCATATAAGCAACTTGATAAAGACATCCTTTGAAATACTGCAATGGAAATCGATATAATCAAAATTTACATTGAAATAGAATCGAACACATAGCGTCTACCTTTATGTATACTTGAGTTGCCATAACAAGCAACCCCGAGATAGTGGGACAGCTATCAATATTGGAGGCAACTGCAGTACCCTGGTTAAATCACCGACGCACCTAATAAGTCACTGCTAACTTCCTAGCACCATTCAAATAGGGCTTCGTTTTGTTGACCCCTTACCAGCCTCGGGTTCGACCTGGGCCCTATTATGCATAAACGTTGATCAACGTTGATCAACGTTTTCCGTTCAGATCGTCATCGCAACTAAACGTTGAAACCGTTCAGATTCCGTTTTCCCACCACGTTGATCAACGTTGATGGTCCTGAACAAGGCCCTGTCGAACTAAAATCTGGTAAGGGGTCAACAAAACGAAGCCCTGGATACGAACCACCTATCTCACTCAGGGGGAACGCAAGGTTGCATATTGTGAGTGTGGGACATACAAAGGACAGTTCAACTTTTAAAATGGCGGACGTTCTCTTCGCCATTAACAAGGAAGAGAAGAACCTTAGGAGGATGAAATAAGTCAGGATATTCCTGAGTCTGCATGAATTTTAAAACTATATAAGAATTTTGTATTAACCATCATACTTTTTATGTTTAAAAGATTGAAAAAGTCAGTTAAATATGATATTCTCTTAAAACAAGTTATAAACCCCTTTTAGTATAAGAATTTAATAACATTTTTACACAATCTATAGAACAAAATCAAGTATCAAGAATGTGTAATATATTTTTCTATATTTATATTTTTGTACTATACGTTGCATAAGTATACTTTTGTAACGAAAATTACAGTCAATAAACATACATACATTATTAAAACATAACAGCTGGTAACCATAAAAGCATCTATCACCATGATTGATATATACATACTACAAAGGGAGAACAATGGGCTTTCTAAACATCGCAAGCACCAGGCAATGATTTATACTTAGGAGTCCTGGATTGCCCGAGAAGCCATCTCATGTAAGTGGCTGAAATTAGATTTCTCTATCTCTACAAAAGGTGCAAGACATAACGTGTTATCTCACCTGCATGTAGATTGAATTAGACGGTGTCATTATTGCAGTCTCCCGTTTCCGGTAAGGAGATATTGTTGAAGGTATATCGCATTACCTCCACCCTGTGTACAATAGGCTTACTGTGCCTTCCTCGTGATGGCGCTTCTTCTTGGTCTTCACTCTCATGGCGAGGAGCAGGGGCGGTGCGTTGATCGTCACCTTCTCTGCCATACTGGCTCTAAGCTGAGAGCAGTAGACAGGGAGTGGGCACTGGTCATGAATAATCAAATATCGCTGCCTCTCACTATATGACCTAGATAGGATGACATCCCCCAGCCAGCCAGTGCATGCTTACTGCACAGATCACGTGACCAATACAACTCCAGGCTACAGCGCGTAACCCGAGGCGCAGATGCCGTAGAGGCTAGCATGCAGTACCTATGGGGTTGCGGATCAAGGGGATGTATTTCTCTGCTCTAAGGCAGGACAAGCTTGCTGAAAAAATATTGGAGGAAACATGCCCGTCGAAAATACGCGCCTAAACCAAAACCACTGGCAACTTTCTCACATGCCCCGTCCGGGATTCGCGTCGGGCAGGCATTGGTGAACGACATGGAGCACTTTGATGATCAGCCTAATAAGGACCACCAGTGTAGTCACAGTTCGCAGTGGCCTGCCCTGATGGCCGATTGTCTGAGTCGTTGTCACTGGCTGCATGTGTTTAAATCCCGGCAGGGGCATGGGAGAAAGTTACCAGTGACTCAAGGTTAGCAGGCAATGGTTTTAACTGGGTACTGCGATTACCTGCACCACTTACAACTGGATTTTTTACGAATGTGGGAGAAAAGTAACGGTAATCGAAATTCAAAAGTTAAAGCTGTTTTGGTGGTGATTGAAGCTAAAATACAATTCACTATATGTAATGCAAATTGCGTAGTGGGTCAAACCTAGGAGATATCTTAGTTTTTAAAAAGCTGGGCTTTCACCATATTAAGTCTTTTTCAAAGTTGCATAAGATGAATACTTTCGACAGGGAACTAATATTTTGCGACGTTCAATGAGAAGTTTAAAATTCGGCATTGACCAGTGTTGGTCTATTTGGTCATTTTCTTTTTTTTTTCGAAGTCACATGCTATACATTCTTTTAGAAGGAAATGAACATTTACGGAATTCAATTAAAAGCGATTTTCGTGGAATGGAATGTGTATCTTCCCTCATTGCCAAAACATGATACAGCCACTTGGTAGTGGGCGGTAGGTTTCCTCTGGTACTGTATAACTGGTAAATTTGGCGTGGTTTTTAATTTGGCGTTTTTTGGCGAATGCTCATCAACGCCAAATTAAAGATCGCAAAAAAATATGTCTACATGAAGATGGCGTTGTTCTGACTGCTCCAGACGCCAAAATAAATACAGGGAAAATACTTTTTTGAAAAAAAACGCCAACTTAAGTACACGCCAAATTAACCAGTTATACAGTACTCCATCAAAAGGTTTGTAATTTCTCATCCTGAACATCGCAGAAAAGGTGTCGATAATACAAATTCCGATCCATAAGTTGTGTATGTTTTCATTTATTCTATTCTATTTTCTTTTCTTTTTATTTTCATTATAGGACAATACGTGTAATACCATGTGCGAGTACACTCACTATTTCAACACGCATATAACACGATTTTAGTTAGCATGTACGAGGGCCAGTCTCTGTGTTCAACTGGGAGAGCAACGAGCTACTGGAGACGACTCGATGGAAGAATCGATTGAAATATGGCCTTGGTAATTAGCCAGATGATATATCTCTGTCGGATACCCTTTTTATAGCACTGTGTGGGAAAGTTGCTGCTGAAACAATCCTCTTATAGTGATTACCACTCCACAGACGTCCACCTCCACAAAATAGATCGCTTTGATTTTCCGCAATCAATCAACTCAGTAAGCAACATTTCCAAGGAGAGTCGGTTTCGGTCAAGTCGAAGATTTCCACAGATTTTCACTCAGTACTTAAATCCATACGTGCCCCGTGGTAATGGAAAACAGCATGTCAATTCTGGTGATAGCCTCCTCATGAAATGATTGTTTAGACAATGGGACGTTGTTGATTGCATATCAACTAAAACCTTCCCTACAGTCATTGTTCATAATTAAGATGTTTATCAAAAGTATGATAGATCCAGAGTTTTGCGGAACTAGGGTTGGATGCCATGTGTCGGCAGTAGAATGGGTGTAGTAAGGGGGGGGGGGGAGGTTGACTGTAACGTGTTCGTGTTCGGCGTTCATTTACACTACAGGTCTGTAGTGTAAATGAACGCCGCTACGCGTCGCCACCGTCGCGTATTATAATTAGCTTCCAATTACTTGTGACGTCATCAAAACTGTAAAATCGCTAATTTCACTGATTTAAAAAAAGGTTATTTAATTTCCTAAAAGTGTATTCTTAGTACAATTGGTCCATTGAATGTATCCATGCTGTTTGACCAAAACAGAGTGGACGCTATCATACATAACTGGAAGAACCAAGTGTTCTCTAATGAAAGAATCCATGGCGTTCCACTAAGGCATTCGACGTGTTTGAAGCCGCCTATCGGCGGGTTTCGGAACCTCGCGTCCAGATGAGACGGAGAATACAGCTAAGCATAAATGGGTAATTCATTTACGTTTGGAGTGTACAAACGTTCTGATGTAAATATTCATATCTAAACAACAACAAAGCGATGTATTGTAAAACACATGCTCGAAAAGGTGTGTTCTTGTGGGGTTAACAATCACGTTCTTATCTTTCTCTATTGGATGGCAGATGTTGGACTTTGCGCATGCCCTGCTAGTAGAGTGTTGCCACATACTGCTTGCTGTCTCCAAACAATGAAAAGCGTTCGAATCCGGCTGGGTCATGTGGGAAAGTTGCAAGTGACCTGGGGCTGCCCGGCGTTGGTACACCCCGGGTACTCCGTCCTCCTACGTATGGCAGGATAAGTGACAATATACGATTCTTTAAAATCACAGATTCGTGCACAACAGGTGCATATCCGTGAACGGGTTTTAGATTAGCTAAGACTATGAATGAAGCAGCTAAGAGATGCTGTGTTTGGTAGTATAAGATTAGATGCAGGCGGCGAGAGCGCCATCTATTGGAAGACCCTGTAGGAAGTGACGGCGAAGACACTCAATACAACATTACACACACGCTCGTGGACAATATCAAAAACAAAAGCACTGACGCTTGCTGAAAAAAGTTACTATATTCAATTAAGATCGCTGACTTTTTGCCAATTTAAAGCACCATACACTTCAAAAGAATGCTGACTCGGTGAAATACCCTAACGCAAACACACACGTTCCTAGAAGGATAACTGTGGATGCTGCCTCCTCTCAAAGAAGCTTTACTGGCCCAACTGGTATAGGCTTTACTTGCTGAAGGCGGACCATTCGATATTCTATTCTTATTTAGAAAAAATCAATCTGGTTCTGAAAATCAAGAAAAGATATTCTGGCTATGAAAGGTAAAAGAAAAATACTGGTCCTGAAAAAGGATAATTTCTGGGAAAATGAGTATGAGAAATAAAAATCTGACCAGATTCAAAGAAGGATATCAAATGGTCTGTACCTAATTGACTATTCCTCCAGAGGTGATACTGTCGTGTTTTTCCTTATATTCTTGGTTCGTACCCACCCAATTCTTCGCTAAATACACGAAATAAGAACTTTTCAATTTTCGTGCACATGGGATTTTGTCGAAAAAAACTCATCCTCTGCGAATTTTTTGGAATGATCGTGCGAGTCGATTTTCAATTTTAAGTCCCAACTTCGACCCCAGCAGAGGGCGTGAGATCGTGCTAGAGGACGTGAGATGCCTTGCTGTAAAAAGGAGTGCGGACTTGAAGTGCTTGCTGTAATAGAGATAATAGAGGGGTAGCGGTGAAGGCAACTGAGTGCTTTGCCGGGTAAACGGGTTAGGGGAAAATGCATTGTGTCAAATTAGCGGCTCCTCAACGCGAGGGGCTATTTCCTCTTCTGTTGGCCATATAGTCTAGCGGCCAAAGCCCGTAGGGGCTCTAAATAAGGAGTTTGTTGCACCCCCCTGTAAGTAAAAGTTTGACACTGTAGGCTGATAGGTACATATATGTACTTCATGAAAATACTTTGTCGCGGGCCTAGGTCATGGTCAGTAAGGAGATACTGGACGTCAAACTGACCACTCTCTAGCTAAATGCTTAGCTGTTATAATGAGCAGGGGGATAAGTAAACCATGCACAGATCTTGATAGGAGTGGTTAAATGTATAATGTGATCCCTCATTTTGAAGCAGAGACATTGTTCTTTAAGATGGTATGAGATTGATTGTCCATAGTGACCTTTGTCTAAAGGTCAAGGTCATGAAACGAGAATTTTTTAAAGAAATTGGCATATAGGAATGAAATGAATGGAGATCTTTTTTTAGATACTTCTAAAATTTCTTATTGTTCATTCTAGCTGTTTGTTTATGTACGGGAATATCTCACCAATAGAATTTATATGTATTATAATCATTTCTTGTCAAATTAACCTTTTGTGCACTATTGACCCTAGGTGTATGTGCAAATGCTATGCTATTATAATGGACAGGGGGATTAGTAAATCACGCACACATCTTGATAGGAGTGGTGAAATGTACAATGCGACCCCTCATTTTGAAGCCCGCACATTATTCTCGAAGATGATATCAAAGTTGTTGTCCCTAGTGACCTTGGTCTGAAGGTCAAGGTCAGGAAATTGTTTTTTTAAGAAATCGGCATGTCTGGAATGAAATGAGTGGAGAACTTTTTTTAGGCACTCCTTCTGATTATTCATTCTAGCTGTTTGTTTATGTACACTAATATCTTACCAATAGAATTTACATATATACTAATCATTTACTTGTCATATTTACCATTGGTGCACTATTGACCCTAGGTGTACATGTAGAGTGGTGAAGCCAGTTTAATATTTGAACTTTAGTCAATCCTGATGTATGTGTGTGAGTATTTAACCTGCAGGTATGTCAGTTGGTGTAGATGATGTTTACTTATCAATATAATCAGTGACCTTGAGCTAGATGATTCATATGACCTTCAGTCAAAGGTCAAGGTCAACAGAAAATAGTACTATCGAAATACATTACTTATTCATATCTTAAGCATGTGATGCCAATTTCTCCTCTGACAATCATAGAGAAATTACTTTCCCCTGAGGCCTATAGGGGATGCAATCTGTGTCCTGCCTTTTGAATCCTCTTACAATTGTGCTTTATCCTTTAAACATTATGAAGGCTAGGGGAGGATGGGTTGGGATATGAACAGGTAAGTATTTCTAAGTAATAGGTAAATTATCTATACTTTTCTGATTATCATCGAAATATATTGCCTGTTTATATCTTTAAGCACTGTCCCCACACAAACAAATGCTGTGGTTGCATGGGCATGAATACCCATACTTGGATGCTCCACCGAAGATTGTCGGTTCACACTACCGATAGCTTTTTTGAGTCATCCCTTGGTTTTTGAGGGGATGAAATGTGTTCATTCCATTAAAATGGTTTTGGTGCTTTCCAAATACCTTTACAAAGCCCAAATTGGGCAGTGAACTGACCAGAAACGGAAGCTGCCATATTCCTTCCATTAATGGCTTGGATCTATGGGACTAGCCTGTAACCAGCTACCCCTGTGGCCTGATGCCAGTTGTATAAGGAAGGCCATTAAATAGACCCATAAACCGTATTTTCACGCGTATAAGACGCACCCGTATATAAGACGCAGCCCTTGTTCAGGCCTTTAAAAAGATGTATAAACCTTAGCCTTGTGTATAGTACGCACCCCCTTTTCGGCCCATGTCTCTAGCTATTTTCTAAATACAAATGAAAGAAGTGGGGGTCATCTTACTAACTAGCATTGGATTCGGACAAACATTACGTTGATTGTAATAGGGGCTTGTACATTCATGCAGTGTATTGTACTTATTGTGCTTAAAATAGAACCGACTGGACAGGTCCGATATAACAAACAACAGTTGAACAGTTAGAGACGTGCTAAACATGTTAGAAACACAATTGAAATGAAATCATACCCGAGCCTCAATTCTGATACGGGTTGCAGTAATGGGTGGTCATCGATTTGTGTTCTCTGTGTGGCCTGGGCACTCGATGTAAAACACCCTAGATTTCTAGCTTTGTGTATAAGACGCACCCCCATATTGAGTGTAAAAGTTTGTGTAAAAAAGTGCGTCTTAGCCGATATTTGGAAACAGGGTGTCCAAATAGAGGTTTCATAGACTTTTGAAGTGGTACAAAATACATACTACTAATAAGATAGACCCTATACCTTTACAGATTTTGCTTTTTTAGGCCAGATACTGCTTTGTGTGTCTTATAAAAGTGACACTACAGCTTCTACATCTTCTATCTTCTAAGAAAAGTCATCTTCAGCAAATTCTGACATAAACTTTTGGGTGTCCAAACTGTCAAAAAACAGTGTTCTGCGGGTTCAAATGACACGCTAGACGCATTGCGGCTAAGCCCCTGTCTGGCAGTGAGGTCCTGCCCATAAGCTCCAATGGGCCTTGGGCAAGTGATCTAGCACCTTGAGAAAGTCCCAAGTCAGTTTCAATTCTCAGGCCATGATTTTCCCTCATGAGTGTGTGCAGAACCTGATGGATGGGCGAATCCCAAAACCATTATGGACTGCACTCATAGAAGTGTAATATCCCATGATAGTGGCATAAGCCAAAGATTGTACCGGATTTCACATCTTGCCTAGGTCTGAAAGAAACTCTGCTATTTGGTATACAGGGGCAGAATTGGGGTCGAGATCTCTAGCTGCGCACCACCGCCAGAAGTGGGCAAGCCGGGCATTGTGAACTCCTTGGGCAGATTCCCTCCAGCCTCTGGAGGCGATGTTGGCAACCGCTCTAGGGTCTGGGGATGAGTCCTACCCTGCTTGATTGGTATAGGATACCATGGTTAAATTGTTCAATTAGACTTCGCCCAGCCCTGGACTTGTTCCACAAAGTGCTGGAGGGTCACCCATGCTGCCTGGAGCTCCACCCAGTTGATGTGCTTTACCATCCATTTTTCGGGTCAGAAGCCATCTTATTACCCAGGTGACTGCTCCACCAGAAGGCCTGGCTGACCCAAAAGCCTTGTGCTTAGAGCCCTATCGCTCCTGAACTGAGTTTTGAACTGAACTTTTAACTGCAGTTTTAGTGAGATCCTGATAGTACACAAGGTAAGTAACAACGCTATGACGTCGGCCACAGCCTCTGCCTGGAAATCCCTTATAGGCGCTAGTAACGCACAACCGCTAGCAGCTCCTCCTCAATGTAGCAAGGCCTGTGCGATAAATGCCTGCTTCTTGAGCAGGAGGTTTGGCAAGTGGTTGATAGTGGCAAACTCCTCCCCATCCTTTGCCCCCACCTGAAATTTCCAGGTGAAGTCTTACTCACCCAGTGAGGGACAGGTTCTCCACATCACAATTTGTGAATATTAACCACCTCTAGTGTGGTCTGTCTGGCTGGGTGAACACACAGAAATGGTCATGGGGGGGGCGGGGGGAGGAGTCTTAGAGCTTTCTCCAACATCCAAGTTTGTCTCTGTATGTAGGTATCCCCTTCCAGGTCATTGATATCCAGGATGGATATCAAGCCTGCCACCGAGTCCGGCCTCTTCACTCCCTAGACTGCCAAAGTGGGTGCCAACTCCTCTTTTCAAATATCATAGACACGGACCTCTTCATGCACTGGACGAGGTGTCTGAATCTGTGAGACAGCAGGATGAAGCACCGTGAGTAGTCGAGTAAACTCAGGAGTTTAAGAGAGAGGGTCTGCCCATATGAGCAGCACTGATCGCTATTCCTCTGCTGATAGTACCGTGGGCAGGGAGTCCACTGCTGTGCTGATGCAGCCACCATGGCATGGGGTGTCCAATATGATTAGTCTCTGGAGCACAGCCAGCTGAGGGACTGCCAATTTGTCTAAGATCTGCGCCCTTATCCATTGCTTGGTCTTCTTAGATATTGATTTGGAGGCAGAACCCTTAAAGGATTTAGCCCTCACAGGTTCAACATTCAGGACCATTACCACCAACTCTGAGACCGTGGCCACCGAAGCTTTGATGGAACACAGGTCCAGCCTAGACTTGTGAACCGCCCTTTGTTCCCTCACAGGACTGGCCTGTTGCGGTGCAGTTGAGATGTATTCCACACAGGCAATGATGGGTCAATGGTGTGTTGTCTTTGGACCACATAGCCCAGCAGGTACAGTGGTACACTCCTCCCCGACACACTCGATAGCCATAGGGGCTCGGCCTACAATACTGGCTTTGAGGGACGATCTAACATGCCTTCCACAGAGCAGTGTCAGGCTAGATGCTTTTTCAAGGAGTCTAGGTACTCATGGTTTATAGAGTTGTGATCCATCCTCTTGTTTGCTGAAATAATGGCGATTCCACAAAGAAAACAAACAATTATAAATCAAAATCTATGAAATCAGCTAAACTCAAAGGGAGCGTGTAGATTCTTGTAATACTCCCTAATTTTAGTTGACTTATAAGGTGTACGCGTGCTAAAAACGACGAAGTTTGTGAAGAACAACAGAGCTTGTCAGGCAGGTGTCATCAAAGTAACGCTGAAAATTGCAAGAGGATACAAGATGGTGGGTACAGATGGAGCCACCTATTGTCATCAGGGTAAAGCATTTTTATTCTATGATTGTCAGAGAATTGATTGACTTCACAAGCTTCAAGGTATGACCTGTAGTGTATTTCGATTGTAATATTTTCTGTTGACCTTAAATAAAATATCTAGGCCAATGTCACCAGGCATGTTGATAAGTAAACATATTTTTAATTGACTGAAAACTTACAGGTTAAATAATCACACACATACAGCAGAATTGACTGTGTAAAGCATTTCAAGTATTGAACTGGCTTCACCATTTTACCCAGACATCAAGGGTCAATAGTGCACCGAAGGTTAGTTTTACGAGTAAATGACTATAAAATCTATTGATAATACATTCTTCTACAGAGAAGAAACAGCTAGAATGAATACTTCAGAAACTTCAGAAAAAAGTTCTTCATTCGTTTCATTCCAGGCATGCCGATTTCTTAGAAAAAGAAATTCATGACCTTGACCTTTGGACCAAGGTCACTAGGGACAATAAAAATGTATACTCTCTTAAAGAATAATGTGTGGGCTTCAAAATAAGGGGTCACATTATACATTTTACCACTCCTATCAAGATCTATGCATGATTTACTTATTCCCCTGTTCATTATAATAGCTTAGCATTTACACATACACCTAGGGTCAATAGTGCACCAAAGGTTGATTTGACCAGAAAATGGTTAATATACATGCATATTCTATTGGTAAGATATATTTGTACATAGACAAACAGCTAGAATGAATAATAAGAAAATTTAGGAGTATCTAAAAAAAGATCTCCATTCATTTCATTCCCAACATACCAATTTCTTAAAAGAAATTTCGTTTCATGACCTTGACCTTTAGACCAAGGGCACTATGGACAATCAATCTCACACCATCTTAAAGAACAATGTCTCTGCTTCAAAATGAGGGATCACATTATACATTTAACCACTCCTATCAGCATCTGTGCATGGTTTACCTATTCCCCTGCTCACTATAATAGCTAAGCATTTAGCCAGGGAGTGGTCAGTTTGACGTCCAGTATCTCCTTACTGACCATGACGCAGGCCCGCGACAAAGTATTTTCATGAAGTACATATATGTACCTATCAGCCTACAGTGTCAAACTTTTACTTACAGGGGGGTGCAACAGAATCCAAATTTTAGGGTTTTGGCCGCTAGCCTAATATGAGAATCACCCTCCTAATATACCCATGCTATTGTCAGTATTGAGGAATGCTCAAAACGAAATTGGGAATATCCATGACTTATTTACGAATAATCAGAATTCCCTCTAATTTGCGAAAATATTTTTTAGAATATTCCTCATTTATTTCTGGATGTTCGTAATTCAATTTCAAGTAGCCTTAATCCATTTTTGTATATTTATGGTAATAGTTTGAGTATTCCTAATTACTACATGGATGTCTCAAAATAAACTGAAACTGAGTGCAGACAAGACAGAGGTTCTGGCCATGGGTACCCCACAGATGCGGCAAAAATCTCTATTCCTAGTATTACCGTAAATGGTGTAATAGTACCAGTTCTTAATGAACCAGTTGGTAATCTGGGTGCTGTTTTTGATCCGAACATGAATATGTCTGCACATGTATCAAAAGTTATCAAGTCTGCAAATTACCACCTGCGAAACATTGGAAAAATAAGAAAAAATCTCAATACTGGTACAACCAATAGTGCCATTGTCTCACTGGTGACATCACGCCTTGACTATTGTAATGGACCGCTCTGTGGAATCACTGATGAGCTAAGTAGTTACTATGCAAAAAAGGAATTAGGAACTTCTATTACTGATTTGAGAATACCCATGTCTCAAATAATGGATTTCCAATATTCCTAATCACACAGTCAATGATTTAAAAATGTGTGTTGATGTTTTATTAATATTCAAAATTCACTACGTAATATCAGAAATATATCACACAAGCCATGTACATCAGGTAGATATTATTATGTCTTTTCAACATCTGAAGTTTGAAATAAAATATAGATTTTTAGATTAAGAGTTATATTTTATCCAACTCTTCTTTTGCCTGCAGGATTTCATCAACATTGTCAGGCTGTTTTGGGCGCTCTGAGCATTAATGCGTTCACCTGAGACAATGCGTCTATTGTTACCCACCTGCTGTGGAGTTTACGTACGACCTGCGCTACATTTATCAAATAAATCCCCGTCGAGATTAGCCCGGCGCTGCGAGGGCGTCTGGCAAGTGCCTATTTTATACTCTGAGTGACTGATTGATTAATATGCACGTCCTGGTTAGTCAATTAATCAGGCCTAATCACTGTGTGATGATATTACTACGCCGTCGGGCGGTGATTTAACCCCAAGAGATCAGCTATCTATCTCTCAGAAGCGAACAACTGGCCTGTTTCCAAATGTTTTGGATGACAGGTCCTCAGACTGTGGCAGCCTTTAAATCTTAAACTCGTGCCGTATTAGACATTGTGCATCATAGATTTCATTACCGATGCTTTTTAAAGGATATTTTAGAAAGTGTCAGTGTGGTAAGGATCCGTGCGCCCAAAAAGTGAGTGGCGGGCGCACGGATCCAAGCCCAAAGTACAGGTGGAAGGTGCATGGATAGGGCACTGATCAGCACGTGGGGACGTGTGAAAGGGCAGATAGAAGGTAGATGTGTGGGAGTTGCATAAAGTAATAGCTTGGATGAAGAAAAGAATGGATATGTAGCGAGAGACCAATTACTATATGCCTTATAGTTAAGTGCTGGACTCATGCCAGGAGTACCAGATAAGCCATCAGCGCGGGCTCACGTGGGAACAAGGACCAATCAGGGCTCTCGCATCGATTACATTACTGAGAAACCTTATCTCCACCACCAGCTGGGGGTGCCCAGAGCACCAATTTCTGGCCTATTAGCGGCTAATAGTTGACACTAGTTGAGGCTAGCAAGTTCATGTTGACCGGCTGGTTTCGAATCCACTTGTGTTTGCTCATCTAAGGTAATAGTCATGTGCAGCAAGTGTGCATGCAAGTGTCCTTCATCAACAGATATAAATTAATACTTACACCCATTAAACTTCACAGATCTCAATTTTTATATGAAGGCTAGGCATTAACTTGCATCCATTAAACTATAGATTTTCTCGAAGAAATTTCCAACTTCACAACTGTGGAAATGTTTATTATAATAAATCAAAGATAAAAGATCGTTTTTAGTCAAGGCCCAACATAAAGTCATCGGCCCTTATAGCGAACGGCAATTCAGGCAGACGTCTTTTCTGGGATCAGCGGTTTTGACCAACAATTCATTTTAGCAAAGTAAAGTTAAAAAATGATAGAAATAAAGCCACCGTTATTTTGTGCCACACAAAGCACTGGGCAGGTGGAAAAATTGTAAGATAGGGAGATGGAGTCGATACCGCGACCCCGGGATTGGGAGTCGAGTTGGCTATCAAGGAGGCTATTGCGACTAGGATACTTCACTAAGTGAAAAGAGAACTATATTGATGAAATCCCGTAACTCTATTTGGGATCGTTCCTAGCATTCCGAGTCATTCTTGTCATTTACGTGACTGACAACCGGAGTAAATCTTTGTTAAGTACCACTAAGCCACTTTTATCAATGACCCCACACATTTACATACGGCCCCAAACTGATTGTGACCTACCTTCGTCATGCGAGCCGGTAAATATCCAAATCAAATATGGCGCCTGTTGTCTAACTACTCCCAGACGGCTCGGCATCACCCGAATGTCGTTAGAAACCAATAAGGAGCGCCAAAATATCTGAAAATTTGTTTTTGATATATTAATATAATGCCTTTTCAAATAAATGAACAATAGTAATTCTATCAATTCGCCTTTACATGTCGTTAACTTTGTGGCATCGCAATCCAATTTTGCCTATACTATTAACTTGCTATTCTGAGGTTCAATTAATTACACATGTTGCCGTTTCACTTTTGCGGTGCTGCACGCCGGTGATGAACATTAGCGTCTAGATCCCACTCTGCTCCGCCTGGTGAGATATGGATGGCTTCGGTTGGATATTAGGCCGAATTCCACTTTCCAACAGGGCGTAACTAATAATATCTATACTTTCGAAAAATGTATAAGTTTAATGGTGTACGGTTTGCTAACTAGCAAAACGGCAGGACTAGTCATAACGCTTATTAGACATGTGCCCGTAAGATGTTGTGTCAAACGGGTGCAGCAGTGCAGGGTGGTACATCTAAGTGACGCAGTATGCCCTAATCATATGGTACTGGGATCTAGTTTATCGACACTTTTCTGCCAGTGGCTTCGCCGCTTGGGGTTAGGCGACGGTTTTCCAAGGTACTCCGGTTTTCCAGCCTTAATAACTGGATTGTAACGTTTCAGTCTTGATTTGATGGAAAAGGTAAGGATAAAGAAAATTCCAAATTCTAGTTTCCCGATGGGTGTATGAACAAACATAGGTAATAATTCGGGTTTTTATTAAGGGGGATTTTTCATACTAAAATGTCATCATTTCATCATCGAAATTAAAGGTGTCTTTTTGGCCTCAAACCTTTGCCTCCGTATCCTGAATACAACGTTATATTGCACATTACTAGTATATGATGATGATTTCTCACCTACTCTTAATGTGATGTATATGTATTTCTATACTCGACACAATCAATAAATATACATACATGTACATGCATACATGGGTATTTTCAGTTGTCCAGTTCCGAAATATACGAATGTTTTCTAGTTGACATCCTGATTCTGAAAGGATCTGTCTTAATGAACACGCAGGATGGCAAAACAACGCATATCTCATTGTGTATGGGATGGCGAGAGAAAATCTAATGGATTCACCGTGTGACATTTGCCAGATTCCCTGTTAATACAATGATAAGATACAGAATACAGAGACCAACTTGAATTATTATCTTCTGTAGACACTGGGGGGGGGGGGGGGGGTGACTTGAAATATCACTGCGTAATTCCATGTGTATACTAAGTGAGTAAACCCCATGATAAATCAAATCCGTTCACCCCGAAAGTAAATAAAGTCTGAACTATCAAATCCTCGACCAAGCGCCAAGTTGCGCTCATCATGAACACTGGTTGTCATTTCCCTCAATAGATGGCGTCACCTAGCAATACCACTTTGGTAAGGATTCGCGATGGTGAAGGTGTGAGAGAGAAGAAAAACTTTTTTACACAACCGTACTTTGTGGGAGGGTAAAAAAGAAACTATTTTACCTGTCAGCAAATGCAGAGGTAAGGTAAATAAAACGTCTTATTTATTATCCCTCCACGGAAGGAAAGTGAATAAATCTCAGGCAATGACTGGTTGCCAAGCTCATTTTCCTGGCAAAGGGAACTATCATTGCCAGTGTCGCAACAACGACCACGTGCGTGTCCTTCACTATGTCATAGTATATCATTTTTTTACAATTTACAAAATGTAAAACTGCCCTTTATCTATCAATATCTAACATTTATTTAAAATTCTTTCACAATTTCCTTTTATTTCATGGGCGTTTTTGTGTCTTTTCGCACGAGCCTAAAGTATAGCCGTCCGAAACCATTTTTGTATTTTTCCCATGTTTTCACCTCAGCATGTCACAGCTTTTCACTTCATAAATCATTATGTAACCATCAGTGTTCTGTAGTTTTTGTTTTGCCCACTCTCTCTTACATGTCGTTTTCACTACTTGATTGCTCATTAAAAGTTAACGTTTCTGTTCACCCTTTTCTTTTGTTTTATGTTGTATGGGGCGCCGTTTGTAACATCCATACTCTTGTTGACAGAAGCAACTTTTGTCAATACAGAAGTACTTTTGTCCAACAAAAGTTAATTTTGTCTGACAAAAGTTACTTTTGTCAGACAGAAGTACTTTTGTCGTAGACAAAATTACTTTTGTCAGACAAAAGTACTTTTGTCGTAGACAACTTTTATTGGACAAAAGTACTTTTGTCAGGAGAAAAGTACTTTTGTGTTACACATGGCGTAACCACTCGCCAAATGTCACATCTTAGACTTCTGTCTCGACAAAATTGCTTCTGTCGACAAAAGTATGGATGTTACAAACGGCGCCCCGTAATGTTGCACTCGTAATTGTATTTGTATATGTTGTATATCATGATGCAATTAATAATCGATATCATACAAATATGACATCCCTGTGGGGTGGCTCACATGATTGTCTACCCCAAGTGAGCATTGTCACCCGAGGGCGTATATATAGAGGCTGTGTGCCGATCAAACGTTGATTTTGATAAATTTGGGGGATTTTCATCCAGCAAATTCACCAAGAAATGGCTGTCCAACAAAACATAAGCTACACTTAGTTAGTTTTTAGTTTGTTAATGACATTATCAGTCACCCTTGCTGTCAAAATGGTATACGGCAAGATCTTTAAAGGAGCCAGCAGGTACCGCACAATGCTGTCAGGCCGAGTGCGATGCCTGCTGGCTGAATGCAGGCATCGTCTGTGTTCCATTTTCACAACATGGATGACTGATGATATAACCATCAGCTCCAAGCGCGACGCAGCGCAGCAAGGTATTCTCTGGAGGAATATTTTGCTGCGCAGCAAAAACGCTGAAGGGCTTCAGCCAATCAAAATACGGCAAGGCAATGGTTATGACGTAATAACCGGGAGATTGCCGCGCCCTTTCTCCACGTGGTCGTACAACGTGGTCATGGAGGAAGAGCTAATTGCCGCTGCTAAAGTTTATCCTTCCATGTATGAAGGCATGAAAAACATATTTATCATACACTGAGGAAATCAAAGTTTTTACTAGCATTACGAGAATAAAGCAATAATGAATTGTCTTTAAAGACAAATGAATTGTCTGTCTTTTAAGACAAATACCTTCTATTTGTCTTTAAAGACATGAATTGTCTTTAAAGACAAATGAATTGTCTTTAAAGACAACTCATTTGTCTTTAAAATCAAATGAATTGTCTTTAATGACAAATGAATTGTCTTTAATGAAAAATAGTGCTTTTCTGCAAGAACGGCGTTCCATAGGAAAGTATACATGTACTAATTGGTTAAAAATAAATATCTTAATTTACCAGGGCTCCTCGAGGTAGGGGCGCTATATACATATATATATATATATATACATATATATGTATATATATATATATATATATATATATATATATATATATATATATATATATATATATATATATATATATATATATATATATATATATATATATAAAATTGGAGAAACTGCGGTACTCTTCCTCCCGAAATACCATTAGCTACGGGTATTTACTAGGGGATCTTCTATATGTACTATTATAGTCCCGCAGATTTGAGAAAAATCATGCACTTTGTATTAAGAGCATGAAATTAGATATGTTGCAATTGGTACAACTCACAAAGGGGAACATTTCAGATAGGAAGGCGTCGCACCCATGCCCCCCCACCCCTGGGGGCAGGTGGCACACCTATTGGTCAGCTGCAAGGTCAACCTAACCTTGCCTAATATAAAGGGTCATTGGCCTGCCCAACAATGACATATTTAATATTGTAGGTACTAGGAAGTAGAATTTTAGTGAGTTTTATTGAATTTTAGATTTTAATGGGTAGATTTAGGTGGCGCCACCATTAAAATGGGTACTTTTGGTCTACCCAGCGTATTATTTCTATCAATAACTAGGACTTAAAGCAGAAATACATTCAAACCAATGTACAATGTTCTATGACTACATCTTTGCATGTAAAACATTTCCACATATGGGGGCGTGTGTCAGTCATGGCCTTGCCATAGGTGGCGCCACCTGCGGTTAGGCTACTAGGCCAACTGATATTTGCCCAATACAAAAGGTCATTTGTTTGTCAATCAACGAAGTATTTAATCTTGTATGAACCAGCAAGTAAAATGCTATTAAGCGTTTTTCTTGTTGTGCTTTGAAGGTTTGATATAGGTGGCGCCATCATGTTTGGCATAGCAGTAGAACTAATTCTATCAACATTTCTCTTAAGTAGGCCCATTTTTCAAAAGATCATGTACAATGTATATCCAAAAGAATAAATATTTCCATGGGTTACATTTCCCGGTTGTAACAGTCATGCCCCTTGGTGGCAGTGGCCCCACCTATTGGTAAGTTGAGAGGGTAACCAAATCTTGCATAGTGGAAAGGGCATAAGTCTTCCAGATAATGAGATATTGAAATTTTGTATGAACAAGCAAGTGTAAATATTTGTCAGTTTAATTGAATATAACATTAAATAGAATTTATTATTAAAAAGATGATCCCCTAGCAAATACCCGTGTCCCGTAGCTATAGCTAATGGTATTTCGGGAGGAAGAGTACGACGGTTTCACCAATTTAGACTTCTTTTGCAGGTCCCCGACACCCATAATTGTGGGTGTACGTAGGAGCTGCGTTTCTCAAAAAATCCTGTACTATACTGCTGTGAGGCCACAATGTATTCATCATCAGAAGACCTTTCCCGTAGTGGTTACTTTGTATCGTATAAATTGTCAACATGTTATAACTTGTTTCACCTATCTCGGTTCCCAGTGTCATATCACTATATTGATATAACGATAACTCCCCATACCAATAGGAAAATGAGCCAGGCAACCAGCCATTGCTTGAAATATATTTTCCCTTTTTCTATAGTGATCGGGAAAAAATATATTTAAATATATTTTCTACCCCCAAAATACGGTGGTGAAAATATATTTAAATATATTTTCTCTCAACAAAATACGGTGGTGAAAATATACTTAAATATATTTTCTCCCAATAAAATACGGTGGTGAAAATATATTTAAATAAATTTTCTCCCAACAAAATACGGTGGTGAAAATATATTTAAATATATTTTCTCCCCCAAAAATACGGTGGTGAAAATATATTTAAATATATTTTCTCCCAACAAAATACGGTGGTGAAAATATATTTAAATATATTTTCTCCCAACAAAATACGGTGGTGAAAATATATTTAAATATATTTTCTCATTCACACTTGGTCCATCGTAATTTGATGCATGTAAGAAAACATAAACGGTAAATAGGTAGGGTTTATGTCTGAACTAATATGGCATATGCCAACGATATCCTGAACGTGTTTAATAAACGTCCAGATAGCCAAACTAACATAGAAAAACAACATCAATGCAATTGTAGATCAGATATTTCGGTACAGTAAATAAGATGATCGATATTCGTGTTAGTACCCTGAGAACCTAGGTCATGTGACAAGTCATGATAATATAGACTGGTGGCGGCCCCTACATTATATACATGACAACTGCGGACGGACGACTGGCTCCAGTCTAGAGGTGTTGTATAAACCATAAACCAGCCAGCCAGTGAAAATTCGACGCCCTGTCTTTGCAAGGTGCTGCTGTTGTGACCGTCGGACTTCAGTCAAAGTTAGAACTCATGTGGGGCACAGACGTTTTCGACATGGGGAGCATCATAGCTAAGACTGCTATTCTGGATTTTGGAATCCAGTGGACATGTTTCGCTGTAGCAGCCGCCCTGAAGACGGAGAAGTTCTATGATCTCGCAGGTAATCTAATGATGATCTGTGGCTGTGCGCTTTGCCTTTGGAGTTGTCTAACACCTTGAATTGGTTGTTCATCTGAGCTTTGAATAGAGGTATCGCAGGTGTTCTCTTAATCTCAGGCGTTGAGCTGTGGCCAGAGAGCAACCTACGGGCGGAGACGAAATATCATACGCGGACCATCTCATCATTACATAAGCTATAAGGGTCAGCGCGCAGTGTCGGTGTTACTACGGTTAGTAGTCACGGCTAGTGTCTGCAACGTGAACGTAACTCATTAGGTGCTGAAGAAAATAGGGCATGCCCTTTGGCTGCAAGCAGGGTATATCACTTGACCTTTGCTTGACCCATAACAAAGGTCACGTGCAAGAATTGTACACTTCGCACATTCATATATTTTCGAAGCTGAGACATAAAATCTACCATCCATTCTAGTACAACCCTTATTAATTATAGCATGGCTATAACCTTGGATTAAGAAAAGAATGGATATGTAGCGAGAGACCAATTCCTATATGCCCTTTAGTTACAAGCTGGACTCATGCCAGGAGTACGAGATAATAAGGCAGCAGCACAAGGTCACGTGGGAACAAGGACCAATCAGGGCTCTCGCATCGATTACATTACAGAGAAACCTTATCTCCACCACCAGCTGGGGGTGTCCAGAGCACCAATTAGCGGCTATTAATTGACACTGGTTGAGGCTAGCATGTTCAGGTTGACCGGCTGGTTTCGAATCCACTTGTGTTTGGTCATCTAAGCTATAACGAGGGCCTTAAAAAAATTCACCTTAGATAAATAAAAACAAGTGGATATCAAACCAGCCGGTCAACTTTAACAGGCTAGCCTCAACCAATAGCCCAAAAGTTGTGCTCAGCACATGCTCAGATGATGCTGGTGCACAGGTTTCTCTGAAATGTAAACATTACGAGAGCCCTGATTGGTCCTTGTTCCCTCGTGACCTGATGCCAGATGAGAAACCCCTGTAGTGTCCAGCCCTTCTTTTCTTTAGGCCTAAATAAAGAAATTGTTTGTTTCCTGTAACGGTCCGCAAAAAAATAGGGAAGGTAGGTCGGTAAAAAAATAAATTTTTTGCATTATTTTTTTGGTCAAAAATGTGTGTTTTATGCATGTTTTACGATGATTGAGAGTTGGGAAGGCAGAAAAAACTTTAGGGTAGGGATTCTTTTAAATAAAAACTTGTAATGGTAGGGTTACAGGCATGGTCTTAGCCAGCAGGGCGTCTGGGTGCCTTTTTGGACACCCAAACCCATAAAAAGAACCCCTCAGGACACCCAGATAGTTTAGGGTGGAATTTCTTAAAATCTCAATCTCAAGCTTATAAATGAATTTTTACATCTCCTTATACGTCCCATGACATTGTTTAATGATATCATGCCTTATTTTGATGAATTTATACATGTTTATGATTGAAATATGAGCATATTGTGATCCCCCTTAAAAATTTGGATGCCCAAAATTTTACAACTGCCAATTTTAGGCACCCAGTTTCTAAATCCTGGCTAAGACACTGGTTACAGGAAACAAACAACTTTTTTTAGGCCTTATCTAAGTCTTCACTAAATATCTAAAGCTGAAGAAAGGCTGTGATTGAGATGGTTACGTAGCTGCCACATCAAGGAACACACAAAGAAAACAGTCCTTGACCTAAAATGAAAATGTTTTTTGAGTTGTTATTTTCCTTTTTTAGTTGCCAAGTGGCCACCATCTCTGGATGTGATATATTTCGATAATAACCTGATCTGTAAAGCTGTAAAGTAGCTGCTACTTCCACCCCCCCCTCTCTGGTTTTAAAATGTAAACAATCTGATAAAAGAGAAAAGATGTACATGTATTAATTCACATGCTTTTGACCCCTCATGAAATTAGAATGTAAAATAGGAAATATGTCAGTGCAATAGTCAGATTATTTATTTGTTTATTTTCAAAATCCGAAGGTTTTGACAAAAGTGGTCAGCTGAGCCTGGAGCAGTAACCGGCTGTTCCAGTCCATCCCCTCCGGCTTGGTATGTCAATATGTAATTTGGGTATGATTTGTTCAATTAGTGAATTGAATTTGATAGTGTGATAGGATGAAAATTGATCCCATTCTGTCATATACCGGCTCTGTTTTTGCTGCTGATTGGGCCGGGCTCTGTATGGCCGCAATCACCTTCAACACGTGATTTATACCTACAATAGTTACAGCTCTGTGGTGTCTGCACACAACTTCTTTGTGACAGCAACTTTGACCAAGTGTGCTATTCCAAATTATTGATTTGTCACATATTGGTGTGTTTATGTTTTAGGTTCCGCCACGTTTCTCCTGGCCACCTACAAGAGTCTAGAATGGGGAAGAACATGGTTTCCAAGGCAGAAGATCCAGAGCGCCATGGTCATCACCTGGGCAGTAAGGTCAGTGCCCTAACAAGTTTTTATTCAAAAAAATCCCTACCCTAAAGTTTTTTCAGCCCTCCCAACTCCCAATCAACGTAAAACATGCATAAAACACACATTTTTGACCCAAAAAATAAAATAAATTTTTTTACCGACCTACCTACCCTATTTTTTTTCGGACCGTTACAGGAAACAAACAACTTTTTTTTCTAGGCCATATATATATATATATATATATATATATATATATATATATATATATATATATATATATATATATATATATATATATATATACATATACATATACATATATACAGTCAAACTTGCCTCAGCGACCACTTCTCTTAAACGACCACTTGCCTTGAACGACGGTTTCAAATCCCCCCAAGGCTATTCCCTTTATATTTTACCTTGATTAAGCGACCACTTGCTTGACGCGACCAACGACCATGAAATCTTATCCCTAAGAGTAAATGGTCCTTCATTCAACGGCCACTTGAATGCCTAGACGCCTTGTATATTGGAAAGGGCACAATAAAATGATGAAATAATCGGTAAAAATTTGAAAATATATCATTTTTGAGGGTCCTCAATTAATGATATAGTTCAACTTTTATTTTTCTGAATTGTTTATTCTTAAAATATTAATGAAGAAATTTTAACTAACGCTGCTAAACATAACAACCTCAATAATTCCAGGTCATTGTTGGAAATTCTTTGTTTTTTCATAACCTCGCTCAGACCCTCAACCCCTTCTTAAGAGACCACCTCTTTAAAAGACCACTTTTGACATTTCCCTTGAGCGGTCGCTTAATAGAGGTTTGACTGTATATATATATATATATATATATATATATATATATATATATATATATATATGTATATATATATATATATATATATATATATATATATATATATATATATATGTATATATATATATATATATATATATATATATATATATGTTTATATATATATTTATATATATATATATATTTATATGAACTACAACTTTCGATCAAATGTTTTTCAAAATCTTGCTTTATTATCAGGATATCACCACAGACCTTTGCCAAACCTTGTGTACTGGCTAGTAGATGTGAATGAGTCCAATGTTGATGTAATATACAGCATAATTGATGTTTCTGTTCTCCTTGTAGACTCGGTCTGTTCCTGTTCTCGCGTGTGATGAAGGACGGCTTTGACAGGCGCTTTACTCAGGCAAAGGTGGACCCAAAAAAGTTCTTCATATTCTGGACAATCCAAGGTCTGTTAATCATTTAAGACGGAAGCAATTAGTGTCTTTATATTGATGTACTACTACATAACCGGGAGAGACAAAAAACAAACATGTCAAGCCTTGTACCCCTATAAATTTTCTACTAAGATTCCTTATTTATTGTTCTCGTGGTATTTGTCCATTCATGTCAATAGTATATGTTAGTTGTGCTGTACTTGTTTTTGTCTATGTTCATTTAAGAATAAACATCAGGTATGTGACCAATTAAAGTCAGATATCAAAATGAAATTTTATATTTATGTGTATATATATATATAAATATATATATATATATATATACATATATATATATATATATACATATATATATATATATAAATATATTTATATATATATATATATATATATATATATATATATATATGTCAGGGTTGGCAGTTTCTTCCGAGGGGCGGTTTCTTCCATGGAAAAATCCGGTTTCTTCCGTCCTGGAAGAAATATGTTTCTTCCATTTCTTCCAATGTTTTGGAAGAAACCTATCTCTTCCAGTTTTCTTTGAATTTTTCTTATAGATGATAAGGAATAGTATGATAGCAAATGAGCAGCACTTAAATAGAAAACAATGAGGAATCTTAAATCCCTCAAATTGACATGTTAGTTATAGATTTCAAAGCCAGTCAGACCCCTTCCCAGCATCCTTTTTCAAGGTGGGCAGCATTAACTCTGTAACCTGGTGGAAGGGCCTGAAGTAGGCTGCTTTGACAGAAGGACTAGTTGAACTTATGATACAGCTGCACTCTGCTTGTGCATCATCTGCATCCATTGAGAGAATCTTTTCATTATTTGGACTCATCCACAACAAGATCCGCAACCGTCTTGGGGTAGAAAAAGCAGCCAAACTTGTTTTCTGCTATAGGATGTTAAGGGGAAAGGAGGACCTGGATTATTAGTTAACCCTATGTAGGTCAAGTGTAAATGCCTCTAATTGTATAGTTAATCCCATTGAATTGCTATTAGAAAGGATCTGACTACATAGCTTAACTGCTTCTTTTCAACATCCATAGTTAATGTGAACCCTGTGTATATAATGGACCAGCAACCTGGATATGAAACTAATCCAATGTTAATGTCTTAACTCAAGTTATAAAGAAACAGTTTGTCATTAGACAGAGATAGCTGAACAGTAATCAGCATCAATCAACAGACTAGCACCAGGAGTACACAGATTGTGTGGAAAACTAGAACATTACTTATTGTATGAGTGTTTGCTAAACACAAGAGTAAGAATAACTTTCAACTAAATATTTCTCAAATGTTGCATTGTTCTTAAGATATTTCTATAAGAGTCAGGCCAGGTGTATGATTCACATGTGAATGGGTTAAGAGGATGTTTTCTCACTTTTGCACCAGTTTGTGTATGGTTAACTACTGGAAATATGTGTCTCAAAATATTGCTTTGCTATCAAGATATTTATATTTAGTCCAGGTGTATGACACTCATGTTAATGAGTTAAGAGGATGTTATCTCTCTGTTTTCTTACTAAATAACTTTGTATGGTTAACTTAAATCAGTAAAGGTTAAACTAGTATGTAAAGGGTCATGTATGTGCAAGGTATCTATCAGATAAAACAAATTTACAAGGGCAAATTTACAAGGGTTAAACTAAGTGTGACAGGAATTGATGTAATATATTGTAAGATTATAATGGCATATATATAAACTATTCTACCTCAGATCTTTTTTTTTGTTATTATCTGCCCATTAATGTTATTCATAGCCCATAGCTTTTTCAATTCTTATCATAGATCCCATTCTTCCATTTCTTCCGGAAGAAAGTGGAAAAATACGGAAGAAACCATGTTTCTTCCGTTGTCCTGGAAGAAATAGGTTTCTTCCGGAAGAAACCCAACCCTGATATATGTATGTGACCAATTAAAGTCAGATATCAAAATGAAATTATATATATATATATATATATATATATATATATATATATATATATATATATATATATATATACACATACATACATACATACATACATACATACATACATACATACATACATACATACATTCATTCATTCATTAAGGGGGCTCGGGACCTTCGTTCTTTAATTGAGACTTCCATGTAAAGATTGACCAATATCTTGGTCATTGTACAAGAAAACCCCAATGAACTATATATTTTATGAAAGCTGAGAATCTGGGGAGGTCAAATATCCTAAACATGTTTTATGATACCATCACAGTTCCCTGGGGGTGGGGCCTAAAGACAGTGATGCGGATTTCTAATACATATGTTTTTGCAAAGTACCTCCTGGCTTCAATAAAGGTTTGACACAGTTGATATTTATATATCATATAGAAAACATCCTTGAGCAAATTCTACTTTTTCATTTCTTTAAATTTTTGTTCCTAAAGGAATTTACAGCAAGTTAAAGTTGTGATCAATATTGTTTTGTTGAATCTTACCTTTCTTCATTTTTGAAGTTGAATTAAGAAACAACTAGAGCAGATATAAAAAAAATGAAAGACTAGAATCTGCCCAAGGATGTTTTTGGTCATGTGTTAAAATCTCAGCATTCTAAGATCAATATTGAATGAATGGGGGCCTTTTAAAAATGAGAAGTATGGTGATTTCAGAAAGCCTTCAAACCAGCTGTTAAAGCCAGCCCTGCATATCCTACAGCCTATTATGATGTTCTGCCCCTTTATGCAACTTTTAAGGATAATTTGGAATAAGAATATGATTTGCATGTATTGGTAGAATAGTTTGAATGTTTGATAGTTCACTTGGTACCTCAATTACTGACTGCTAATTGCATATTGGCTGTCTGGCAGTGAATCCGCTCCATAACAAGTACTCAGAGTCTGCATCTTCAATTGCTATGCCACTGTCATCTGAACTAGTGCTCAGCAGTCTAAACTTTCTATAACTTGCACTATGAATGGTTAGTGAATTCTCAGATTCCTCTTCCTCTAATGTATCCAAATCTTCTGGTACGGAAGATTTTTCATGCCATTCAAACCCCCTCTTTCTCTTCCTTTTGGATCTATTTCCCATTGTAAGAAAACATTAAGACTGCACTGTCCAGGGATCAGCATCTAAATGTTCTCTCCTAACCATACAGGAAACCCTCTTCACCTAGGTAAGATATCCCAAACATCCTGCCAATCACACACCAGAATATATCTGGAGCATTTGATTGGTTTTACCTGAACTGTCTGACCTTCACCTGTAAAGCAAGACAGCTGATGCACAAGAATTACACCTTTTATTCAATACCCTAATTGCAATGCAATCATTGCTCAGTGCCTGTTTCCTGGGTAGCAGGATACTCCCATTTGATACAATACACATTGTGGTCCTGGCCAGGAACTGTTACCCCCAATTCACACCCATCAGCCAGTAAAGCACACTCCCAGGAGATCAGATAAGGAAAGGCTATTAAGATCTTAGATAAACATCCCAGCTGGGTGCCTGAGGATGTTCTCTTCTCTAGCAGTCAGCTTTTACAAAAGTCCTGTTTTTTGTCATTTGTTGATCTAGTAGAGAGTTCTAATTCCAAAGAATAAGTAGCAAACCTTTCCAGCTTTCACATATCACAAAAACAAAAACAATGCCCTATTTAAAGGTGCGAAGGTCCCGTGCCAGGGTTCGACTTTCCCAGGGGCATATGCCCCTAGATTTTGCTGTTGGCCCCTAGACTTTTCAGACTAGGGGCCCAAATAGTATGTTTATTAACCAGAAATCCTGTTTTTGACCACTACTTTCGATGAAAATACCTTTTCGGGCCCCTAGCCTAAAATCTAAGTGTCAGACCCTCATATATATATATATATATATACACACACACACATATTACTATGTTGACATAACACTGAATGCAAATATGTTAACTAGTGTTGGCCACTTCATATCTCCAGTTAGTAGTCTACATTTCTACTCAATTTTTCAGGTAAACACATACCACTCTACTATTGGCCTGTCTAAATTTCTGAGTGCCCATGCCTCATACTAATGTTTTGTGGACTGGTTGGGCTAATAGCTCCTTAAAATCACTAGCCCTACTTAAACATCTGACCCAAAGTTACATGTATGTCTAAGATAGAAAAGGTTACATTGGTGACTGCATCTGACTTGGGTGGTCAACTCCCTAAGGAGGACCTACTGTATACACCTGTCTGCCTGTCTTGCTCTGGCCACCCATCACACCCAGGCCCTGTCTGCCTATTTGACCCCTTTCTCCCCTCCTCAGCAGTCTAGCAATCAGCATCAGGCCTGTCCCCTCCTCTGTCTTCTGGCCACTCATCACACCTAGGCCCTGTCTGCCTATTTGACCCCTTTCTCCCCTCCTCAGCAGTCTAGCAATCAGCATCAGGCCTGTCCCCTCCTCTGTCTTCTGGCCACTCATCACACCTAGGCCCTGTCTTCCTATTTGACCCCTTTCTCCCCTCCTCAGCAGTCTAGCAATCAGCATCAGGCCTGTCCCCTCCTCTGTCTTCTGGCCACTCATCACACCTAGGCCCTGTCTGCCTATTTGACCCCTTTCTCCCCTCCTCAGCAGTCTAGCAATCAGCATCAGGCCTGTCCCCTCCTCAGCAGTCTAGCAACCAGCATCAGGCCGGTCCCCTCCTCTGTCTTCTGGCCACTCATCGCACCTAGGCCCTGTCTGCCTATTTGACCCCTTTCTCCCCTCCTCAGCAGTCTAGCAATCAGCATCAGGCCTGTCCCCTCCTCTGTCTTCTGGCCACTCATCACACCTGAGCCCTGTCTGCCTATTTGACCCCTTTCTCCCCTCCTCAGCAGTCTAGCAATCAGCATCAGGCCTGTCCCCTCCTCTGTCTTCTGGCCACTCATCACACCTAGGCCCTGTCTGCCTATTTGACCCCTTTCTCCCCTCCTCAGCAGTCTAGCAGTCAGCATCAGGCCTGTCCCCTCCTCAGCAGTCTAGCAACCAGCATCAGGCCTGTCCCCTCCTCAGCAGTCTAGCAATCAGCATCAGGCCACTCATCACACTTGGGCCCTGTCTGCCTATTTGACCCCTTTCTCCCCTCCTCAGTAGTCTAGCAACCAGCATCAGGCCTGTCCCCTCCTCTGTCTTCTGGCCACTCATCACACCTAGGCCCTGTCTGCCTATTTGACCCCTTTCTCCCCTCCTCAGCAGTCTAGCAATCAGCATCAGGCCTGTCCCCTCCTCAGCAGTCTAGCAGTCAGCATCAGGCCTGTCCCCTCCTCAGCAGTCTAGCAGTCAGCATCAGGCCTGTCCCCTCCTCAGCAGTCTAGCAGTCAGCATCAGGCCTGTCCCCTCCTCAGCAGTCTAGCAATCAGCATCAGGCCTGTCCCCTCCTCTGTCTTCTGGCCACTCATCACACCTAGGCCCTGTCTGCCTATTAGACCCCTTTCTCCCCTCCTCAGCAGTCTAGCAGTCAGCATCAGGCCTGTCCCCTCCTCTGTCTTCTGGCCACTCATCACACCTAGGCCCTGTCTGCCTATTTGACCCCTTTCTCCCCTCCTCAGCAGTCTAGCAATCAGCATCAGGCCTGTCCCCTCCTCTGTCTTCTGGCCACTCATCACACCTAGGCCCTGTCTGCCTATTTGACCCCTTTCTCCCCTCCTCAGCAGTCTAGCAATCAGCATCAGGCCTGTCCCCTCCTCTGTCTTCTGGCCACTCATCACACCTAGGCCCTGTCTGCCTATTTGACCCCTTTCTCCCCTCCTCAGCAGTCTAGCAATCAGCATCAGGCCTGTCCCCTCCTCAGCAGTCTAGCAGTCAGCATCAGGCCTGTCCCCTCCTCAGCAGTCTAGCAGTCAGCATCAGGCCTGTCCCCTCCTCAGCAGTCTAGCAGTCAGCATCAGGCCTGTCCCCTCCTCAGCAGTCTAGCAATCAGCATCAGGCCTGTCCCCTCCTCTGTCTTCTGGCCACTCATCACACCTAGGCCCTGTCTGCCTATTAGACCCCTTTCTCCCCTCCTCAGCAGTCTAGCAGTCAGCATCAGGCCTGTCCCCTCCTCTGTCTTCTGGCCACTCATCACACCTAGGCCCTGTCTGCCTATTTGACCCCTTTCTCCCCTCCTCAGCAGTCTAGCAATCAGCATCAGGCCTGTCCCCTCCTCTGTCTTCTGGCCACTCATCACAACTAGGCCCTGTCTGCCTATTTGACCCCTTTCTCCCCTCCTCAGCAGTCTAGCAATCAGCATCAGGCCTGTCCCCTCCTCTGTCTTCTGGCCACTCATCACACCTGAGCCCTGTCTGCCTATTTGACCCCTTTCTCCCCTCCTCAGCAGTCTAGCAGTCAGCATCAGGCCTGTCCCCTCCTCAGCAGTCTAGCAGTCAGCATCAGGCCTGTCCCCTCCTCAGCAGTCTAGCAGTCAGCATCAGGCCTGTCCCCTCCTCAGCAGTCTAGCAGTCAGCATCAGGCCTGTCCCCTCCTCAGCAGTCTAGCAACCAGCATCAGGCCTGTCCCCTCCTCAGCAGTCTAGCAACCAGCATCAGGCCTGTCCCCTCCTCAGCAGTCTAGCAACCAGCATCAGGCCTCTCCCCTCCTCAGCAGTCCAGCAACCAGCATCAGGCCTGTCCCCTCCTCAGCAGTCTAGCAATCAGCATCAGGCCTGTCCCCTCCTCAGCAGTCTAGCAATCAGCATCAGGCCTGTCCCCTCCTCAGCAGTCTAGCAATCAGCATCAGGCCTGTCCCCTCCTCAGCAGTCTAGCAATCAGCATCAGGCCACTCATCACACTTGGGCCCTGTCTGCCTATTTGACCCCTTTCTCCCCTCCTCAGCAGTCTAGCAATCAGCATCAGGCCTGTCCCCTCCTCTGTCTTCCAGGGCCTACATTTTGGTATGCGCTTTTTGTAAATACTTATTTCAAGTTAAATTTTTAAAAAGTTTAACTTCAAAATAATAACAAAGACATTTCTTGAAGAATTAAGCACATATTTACTTTATGTGTTAATGTACATAATCATTATGAAGATTTTTACTTTTTCAATCTGGGAATTTGGACACCCTAGATTTTTGAAATCTCAATTTGGACACCCTGTTATGAAAATCCTGGCTAAGTCCCTGTTCCAGGCACACACATTATCATATGCCTTCCATTGCAGGAGTGTGGGTCCTGGTGACACTGTTGCCCACCCTCATCCTCAACTCCCAGAAGCAAGACAAAGCTGTAGGAACTCGCGACTACGTTGGTTGGGCGTTATGGGGAACTGGCTTCCTGTTTGAGGTCCTCGCTGACTACCAGAAATCTCAGTTCAGAGCCAACCCAGACAATGCTGTGAGTGCTAGTATGATGTCGGTGATAGCAATTATAAAACTGATAAGTTATTGCTGACAAGAATGATATTGATAAAAATAATGATAATAATGATAGTTATAATAACGATAATAATAATGACAATAATGAGGATAATAATATTAATGATAATGATAATAATAATAATAATAATGCTAATAAAAATGATAATAATAATGATAATGATAATAATTATAACTAGTGGTGATAATATTGATGAGGAAATTAATAATGATAGTAATAATGATGATTATGATGGTAAGAAGACTGATAATAATTATAATTTTGGTATTATTGATGATAATGGTGATATTATTAATACTGATAATGATAACACTGAGTATAGGTATTAGGATATTGGTAGTACCATTACTAATGCGCCTAGAAGTAGACTACTACTACCGTAAATTCTTCGAAATGTTGGCCACCCTAGGAATTATTGGCCACTATAACTATTTTACACACCCTCTATCTCAGCAATTGCTATTCTCTGATCTCAGGCAGTTAAGGTAATAGATACTATCTGAGAAATTGCCTCACACTATCTCAGTTTTTATCAATCTTTTCTGCAAACATGGGCCGCCAAAAAGCAACAAAAATCATAATTAATAAAGTGTCCGAAATTACGGTATTACTAAATTTTGGGTACTACTTCTACTACTACTTCTACTACTACTACTACTACTGCTACTGCTACTGCTACTACCACTACTACTACTACTACTTCTACTGCTACCACTGCTGCTGCTACTACTGCTACTACCACTACTACTACTACTACTGCTACTACTACTACTACTACTACTACTACTACTACTACTACTACTACCACTACTATTACTTGATAGATGATAACAATGCTTTGAGGATGATATGTTAATTGTCCAAACCTGATTTAGCACTTTTCATGGCTCTGCCTTTGAACTATTCTACCTTTGAATTTGTTGAACTTTGAAGCATTGTTTATAAAACCTTAAACTTACAAGGAAAGTGTTTTTATTCCAGGGTCGTTTTATTAGCAGCGGACTGTGGGGCATCTCACGTCATCCTAACTACCTGGGTGAAATCCTGCTCTGGTCTGGACTCTTCGTCTCTGCGTCGTCAGTGATGAGAGGCAAGGAACTGCTCAGCGTGCTCTCTCCCATGTTTGTTGCACTTCTCCTGACCAAGGTGAGCGGTATCCCCCTGCTGGAGAAGTCGTCCATGAGGAGGTGGGGACAGGAGGCTGCCTACCAGGACTACCTGAAAAACACCGCCGTTCTCATACCCTACATTTGGTAAAAATGACTGCAGAACTATGTTTGGCGTAATCTGCTTAATCAAGCCAACATTTGCAAATACTTCCTGAATACTAGTAGTTATATTTGTATATTATGCAGAATGGATGATGATTAGAAATAGGAAAAGATTCTTCGGTACCTCATTGACTTAGGACACTTGAAATAGTATACATGTCTAAACGTATACTGTATACCATGTTAATTTTGTGCATATAAAGTAATGCGCCGGGAGGCAGTGCCATTGACATGCAGCTTATTTTTTGCGAATGGGTGGTGAATGGCAAGCTATCATGTCAGCATGTTGTACAATACTAGCACAAGGATTGGATGTCCAAATAATGGTGATTAGTTGAATAAATGCTGACTAAGTTATGTATCAATTAGACTGCTGCAATATTAACATGGTATTATACTGTATTACACAGTACATTACATTTACACCATTGATATCTAGCCTTACACAAAGTCTGGAAGTATTGTGATAACTAAGGAATATTTTCGAGAAATATTTGGCTGAAATGTGCTGTTTCAGTTGGGTTAGATAATCCTTCCTCAAAAATCCTTTAAATATTTCCCCATCTTCTTAGTTATTTTAATTGCTGTGAGACTGTGTGAATGCCAGGTGCAATGGGGGACACCTCCCTCAAGACGCACAAATGCTTACAAGTTAGGAAGTCTGTCCAGGTCACTTGAATTCGGTCTGTTCTACCTTCGAATATAAACTCCTGAAAAAACTAACCGATGGTCTCAAAACGGTTCAGCAAGATTTTGAAATTAATCTCTGAAATTTGAATTGAACTCTAAAATTTGACTCTGCCATCTGGAGAGCAGGGTCAAAAGCAATTTGTGCATTATTAACCCATTAATGCTTAAATGTTCCTACAGAAATTGTCGTCTGGATCTTAGATACCTTTGACAATAACTTTTGAATTGAGAATGATTTTACAAAATATTTGAAGGAGAGTTGTTGGTAATGTTCTGATCAACATTTCTCCTTCAAATATTTTGCCAATTTTGCAAAAGCCAGAAAGATTTCTTAGAAAATGTCAGGCGGATTTGGCCGCTGTGAGTATTAATGGGTTAAAAGTGATACAGATATTGCAATGATGCAAACAATTCTTCCCTTGTATATTTATTTTGAATGATCTTATCATATACTCATCTCATGAACCCTAGATTTGTACCCAATATCTAATAAAATGATTTTATTTTTTGTCAACCAGTGCTATGTTATATATGCCAATGGTCAATTCATCGCATCCCGTATTTTCTAAAGCATTGTTTGTTAACCCATCCATGCCTGTAGTGCCCAAAAACAACTGTTCTGGTTACGAACAGAGGAGGTTTTGAAAGAGGTTGAAGGAGGAATGTTGATAACAGCCCAACTCACAACTCTTGACCCAGCTGGGTCTTAGCCAGGATTTGGAAACAGGGTGTCCAAGCCCAACTCACAACTCTTCCCCACCTGTGTCTTAGCCAGGATTTGGGAAAAGGGTGTCCAAACGAAGGTTTCATAGCGTTTTGGGTGTCCAAAGTGTGGTACAAAGTTCACACTACTAATGAAATAAACCATATGTATCTACAGATTTTGCTTTTTTAGGCCAGTAACTGCTTTGTTTGTAATGTAGGAGTGACAATACATGCACTACCTCATAGAAATTTCATCATCAGCAAATCCTGACCTAAACTTTTGGGTGTCCAAACTGTCAAAAAACAGTTATCTGGGTGTCCAAATGACACGCTGGACGCATAGGTGTTTTTTTCTAAAGTGTCAGACGCCACTTGTCAATGAGAGCTCCAGGCTTGAATGGGTTAAGGGGAACAACTTCTCATTGTCTTATAAGTTTACTCTTATTCTCTTTCAACTCTTTTAAAACTGAGGCTACTTTCGTCAATAGCACAAGGACACAACTATTTTTAAAAACCTAAAACCTGTTATGTTGGTATTCATAGGAAAGTTCTCGCTGAGTACTCTTAGATGAGTACCCATGTGCCAGGGTTTCAGTCATTTTTAAGGTCTGCATTTTGTATTGATCATATTAGCCATCAGCAGAGTTAATAATATAAACATTTAAAACATGATACACTTAATGTAAGAGGTGGTCTGTAGTCTTCTGTGACTTTGTTGGGCCTAAGTTAACGTTTCTGTATAGGATGAATAAATCCTGTTGAAAAGTTTTCATAAACAGGTATAAAATATATATTGAGATAAACTGATGGCGGACAAGCTGCATCATCAGTTATGCAGGGGTCCAGCTAGACGCTAGCCCCATAGCCAATGGCTACAGAAAACTGTGTTGGGCTATAATAATATTTGCCTTTGTAGCCCGGCTGGCTATAAGAGAAGTGAAATTTTAAGATCATGCTCAGAGCAATATCAAAAACAAAATCAGTTGAATAAAAACCATTTGACACATCAGTTGTCCTTTGATACAATTCCAATATGCTATAGAACAGTGAAAAGACAGCTTACGCCTTCAAAAATAGTTTAAGGAAGGAAACAATGAATCAAACAGATTTAAGACAAAGTTTATTAGAAAATGCATCAACTCTTTTTTGTTCATTATTTAGTCGGGCTGTAAGAATTTCAGTCTGGCTATGAGGAGTTGGGTGGCCCGGCAGTCTTCCACAGTTTCCAGCCGAGGCCTGACCCCTGGTTATGAAATGTAAAGCATTTGATACAAGACAGACTTTTAAAACCATTTAACACACACAAATAATTGAAACTAGTTCAGGCACAAATATCCACTTTAAATAACATGGCAACTTGTAAATTTGAAGAAAATTGGGCTCCATTGCTCAAAGATAAAGACAGGGAACGGACCAATAGAAAGGCAGCTACTACAACATACCACAGAAGACAGGCATGGACCAATAGAAGGGCAGCTACTACAACAGAAGTACAGATTTTTCAAATCCATTTAAAACACACAAAGATAAAAAAAATCAATTAAAAATTTTAATAGGGTTCAGGTTGTAGATACAGAGAACACATATATCAGCTTTAGAACAAAAGTCACTCAGTAAATGTTAAGAAAACTGGGCTCCATTGCTGAAAAATGAAGACAGGGAACAGACCAATAGAAAGGCAGCTACTATAACAGAAGGACAGATTTTTTAAAAACATTTAAAACACACATATAGCCAAAAAATAAAATAATAGGGTTCACATTGAAGATACAGAGAACACTTAAATCAGCTTTAAAACAACAGTCAATCATAAAATGATGAGAAAAATGGGCTCCATGCTCAAAGATGAAGACACTGAATGGACCAATAGAAAAGGTTGTTAGAAGGGTAGTTCTGTAATAGTGGAATACATACGGAAATAGTGATTCTATGAGAGAGGTATCTGTAAGATAACCTCTCTAAAAACTATCCCAACTTTGCTTTCACCAGAACTGTCAGGCTGCTTTCGGCCCTTGTGAGCATTAATGGATTATAACCAACAGCTCTGCTTTAAATACTTCATACTAAAAGAGCAACCAAAGAGGAAGAGGAAAACAAAACATCATACAAGAACACAATGCTTTTTGATAAAGAATTTTATTTCATTCTTTAATAGTCGTAGTGTGGGATGCTTTGAATAAGCATATTTTCTATTATTGAATCAACCGTTCATGCCCGAGGATTTCCTTGCCAAGAGTCATCAGGACCTTGAATATTTTAAAGAATAACTTTGGAATTAATAATAGATTCACAAAATATTTGAAGAGGAGTTGTGGGTTGGACTTGGATCAACATCTCTCCTTCAAATATTTTCTGAAATTTTCTTTTGTTAGAGAGACACAACCAAAATAGAGAGGCAGTTTGGGGCCCTACAGGCCATGAACATTTGGTCAAGGTCCTAAATTGCAGTGGTTCATTTCTGTTCAGCTATAAAGTTTGTGACTTTGACACCACAAAACAAACAGTCTATTTAGGTGTATTTCCTTCAGACAGAAGCAATTTGTCTAAAGGAATTGTGAATCAGAAATCAGCTACTCTCCTTAATATTTTTTTGAAAACTGAAGCAATTTTCCATAACAGCTTAGAAGTAAGAGTTACCACTCTTATTAATATTACAATGCAAACAATGCTTTGATCAGATAAATATTTCTCAAATAGGTAGCCTTTTTTGACTCCATTAGGCATGAATGGGTATACCTGTCACAAAGCCAGACTATTTTAGCTATATATCTCTAAATGAAGTATCTTTTAGGATAAATTTGATTTAGAACTCAAATAACACTGCTCTTTCACGTTTTGGATTCTTATATACATTCTTCTATTAATCATTTTAAAAACATGCACCAATCAGAAAAATAACATCATAACAGGTCTTTTCGGTGTGCTTGATAGGGATTGGCACCTTTAAGATGATACGATATCTTAATGATATTTTTACCAATAATTCTTTGCCTCGCAGGGACATGAACTTGTTAAATTTAGCACAGCCAACTATAGCACTTTCGCTAATAAATAGCTAACTGTCTTCACATGGAGATGTACAGGTAGCAGTTATGTCAATTTTATTTTGTTAACCAGTGTCTCTATAAAATATCTTAAACGGCATGATACTTTTTCCTTTTCAACATCGATCTTTGGTGTTGTATCTAGTACCAGTACCAATACCTAGTGCTAAAGGTATAGATGGGTTAATTCTTGAATTTTCTAAAAAATGCTGCTTTTCTGTCAACTGTCAGCTTTCTCATTGTTCGGTTTCCTGAACTTTGCTTGTAGGAACACCCTTGGTACACAAAGTCCTTCCTTTTTATTCACAGTCTCTCTCAAAACATACACGTTGGACACAAGTTCAAAACCAGCCTCACTGGCAAGATTGGCAAGGTACTCTGAAAGAAATAAAAATATTGCATGGAAGTTTGTGTTATATGAAATCAGTGGATGATATTACTATAAGGTTTAAAATGATTTTCGCTGTTTGAGCATCACTGCCTTGAATAACCGTTATCACAAGAAGATGGAGACATGATAATAAATGGAGGTTTCATAATGAGCAAGGTACAGGCATGATTTCTGACATGAGGTGTAGCATATGGGCTTTGGAGAGAGACAGGGCCATAAAAGATTGACCTCAAGTCTATAAAGTTTGTGATTAAAGCTTGAGTTGTGGAACTTAATTCTTATCTATTTTATTTCAGATAAAGATAATAATGAAAATAAATGTTGCAGTGAGCACTTCCCCTTGTGGGGATGCCAATAGGAAAACAACAACAAATTTTTTGCAGTATGCACATGGTGAATGCTAACTAAATTACTGAATGGTATAAAGCTGGTTATTTTACCTTCCTAGGACACCAAAAACCATTCTCAGTGCCAGGTAAGAGTAGCAACTGAGAATGCTTTTTTCAATGGGTATATCTGCCAGAAAGTAGTTGAAAACAAGTTCCCAATTTTTTAAAGACAGTCTCAGGAGGTCATTCAATTGCAAGATGTCATGTACAGCCATTGATGAATAAGGGGATCGATGGCAATCCAACAGGGACTAGAGTAACACTGCATGCCTGAGAACTAGGGTTGGGACGATCATCGATTATAATCGATAATCGATCGTTTGCCTCCCTTTTACTGATTAATCGATTATGACACAGGCAATCGATAATAATCGGAAAAGGTGACACCTAGTGGCAAAATATACAACTAAATGACAAGTTGTCAGCTTTCTTGCTATGAAATTAAGCTCCAAAAACACTTCAAAACAAAGTTAAGGTAGGTGCTAATAGCAAGTAATTGTCATGGACTATCACTTATTATTAGGCTCTAGACTTCTAGTACCCAATTACTGCAAAAGTGCGAAGAACTGATTATGATTGATAATCGATCGGTTGGCTGCAACTGATTATCGATCATGAAATTGCAACCGATTCCCAACCCTACTGAGAACCTTCTGTGTGACCACTTAGTCAGTCTTACACAGTTGTGGATCATACTCTCATATAGTTCTAAATTCATAAAATTCTGATCTTGAGCAATGTCATAGCACAGTAAAAATTAAAATTAATGAAACAGTCAATATATAACTATGTTTCTAATCTTTCTATATTATGATGAGTAAATCATCTTCAAATAAAATGATTGCAGGAAAGACTGATAACTATGATTGTAATTCAATTAATGAAAATAAGATAAAAGTTGGTTTGTATCCAGGAGCATGACCCTGACACCCGGTGTTGAATGGGTTAATAAAACCTACCAGCGCTGAAGTAATATGCCCTTGTTCCATCCTGTCGCACATAGAAATTGTCGGCGAGTTTATGCCCAGGCGCGAATCTCAGCATGGCATGGTCGTAGAGACCGTAATCACGAAACAGCACGTGACCTCCAGGCTTCAACACCTGAAAAATACAAACATACCTCCTCATAAGTCATGAAACAGCACGTGACCTCCAGGCCTCAACACCTAAAAAATACAAACACACCTCCTCATAAGTCCACCCGTTTACACAGACTACTTGCTCAAAAAGATCAGTCAAGAACTAAATTACCATAAAATTTGCCATCAATAAAAGATGCTACTAGAGGCTACCTGTCTAAAAATGTGCAAAGTTTGCCAATTAGGGTCCTAAGCAGGAATTAGAGACTGGGACCACTGGGTGCCCTTTTGCAATTGTACAACTTTTGGGTGTCCTATTTTTCAAGGGAGAACATAATATATAGATATTACAACCATAAACTTGTATCAACTCATTAAAATTAGGCATTAAGTCCTTATACAATGTCATGGGAATTATATTGAGGTGGTAAAACTTCAATTTTATGCTTCAAATTGACTTGTTAATAAATTACTATCGAAAGTTTTTGGGTGTCCTAAGGGGTGGTTTTTGAGGGTCAAAAATCTTTCAAGTTGAGGAACACATATTTTCACTGAACATTTTAAAGCATTCCTATCACTATAAAACATCATTTAAATGATATACCAGTTGCATGAGTAGGAAACATAAATCATATACACACTAAAAATAGTGATGCTTTTTGAAGTACAGTAGAAACCCTCAAAGTGACCACACTTCTAAGTTAACCATCCCTCTTAAGCGACCATATTTTGCTAGTCCTTTACTGATTTCTTCCCATGGTCTTAGCCAGCAGGGCGTCTGGGTGCCTTTTTGGACACCCAAACCCTTTAAAAGTACCCCTCAGGACACCCAAATCTTTTAGTGTGGAATTTCTAAAAATCTCAATCTCAAGCGTATAATTGAATTTTCTCATCTCCTTATAATTTCCATGACATTATTTAATGATATCATGCCTTATTTTGATGAATTTATACATGTTTATGGTTGAAATATGAGTATATTTGGACGCCCCAAAATTTTACAACTGCCAATTTTAGGCACCCAGTTTCTAAATCCTGGCTAAGACACTGTTTCTTCCTCTTAGTTTTATAGTAAAGGTAACCTCTCTGAGTTGACCACCTCTAAGTTGTGACTGGCCACACAGGTGGTCACTTTAGAGGGGTTCCACTGTAATTACCAATGGCAAGACACAAAAGTGAAAGGGTGAGATTCTTGTGACTTGACATAAATATTTACCTGAAGGATATTTTTCAGAGCATCGACCATCTTGTCTGGGTGAATTGCTGAGAGCACAAAGATCATCGTCACTAGGTCAACTGTTGCTATGGGAACAGTTTGCACTAATGCATCTTTTGTCAGGTCACACTGAAAAGCTGTGCATCTTTCTGGGTCATAGCGGGGGTCTTCCTGAAACATAAAGCAAAACAGAATGAAATGAAATAAATCTTGATTGCACCCTTAAGTAGGTCTGTCATTGACATCCATTTTCTTTTTTCGCTTTTGATCATTGACATTTTTCTTCTGATTCTGATTATTTCGATTCAACTTTGAAGAACTGCACTTATAGGATATCTTTTCATGTTCCACATTATTTCTGTTGCTAGGCTCATACGATTCTCACAATGCAAAGACAATGAAAGTTTTTCAACATTCTTTGATTGAATACTTGAGTTTCTATTCAAAATTCTTATTAATGTTGGCTAAAAATGGCAAACAAATGGTGCAAAAGCCGACTAAATGTGCTCACTCTATAATTGATTAATTGGCATAACAATTGACATAATATTTTGTTTCAATTAATTGGAAAAATTATTTCGCTGTATTGATTCTTGTCATATCAATGACAGCCCTACCCCTAAGGCAGCCTGATGGGTTTAACTATGTGGTATAGGGATGGGGACCGGGAACCGGTTCATACCGGCCTGAGCATTGCGGTTAACCAGTCAAAAACCGGACCTCCCTCTAAACGGTTCGGTTTTCTATGCATGCACAGGGTTCCTGGAGGCGTAATAAAACTGTCAGCACCTACCTCCTCGCTGGCCTCACAATGTCTGCCAAGCGCGACGATCAAACAGCCATTTCAAAATCTCTCAAGTCTGGTACCCTGCCCACTTTCACTATGCTCAGAAGCCTTCTGAGCGTAGAGAAAGTGCCCAGGGAGCTAGTATATAGGAACTTTCAAGAACTTTCCAGTTCAGGCAAGTTCAGCCACGCATTCCATTGCGTAGTTTCGTATCAAAGAAATGTCATTAATGAACCGTTTAGGAAACCGTGATAAAACCGAACCGTAGAAGCAAAACCGAGAACCGAACCGTAGAATTCTCAACGATCCCCATCCCTAATGTGGTATTATTCTTCTTTTGTAAACATAAGAAGGGGAATTATTAATCAAAACCAAACAAACAACTGTCCTCTAATTATTTTTCAAAAAGTATGCCTTATTTTTAAATATTGAAGTAAATTTTCCCAAAGAACTCTTAGTATTCATGAATAGAATGAATAGCTGGACATCCAGGTGACACACATCAAACAGAACTCAAGTAGAGAACGCATTTCGTTTTAACATTTTATTGCTCACAGCAGCCAAAAGCAGCCTGCAAATCTTGATGAAATCCTCCAGGCTTAGTACATTTGACTTGAGGGGGAAATGTTGCATAGAACTTAACCCATTAATGCTCAAGGATTTCCCCAGAAATTGTTGTCTGGATCTCTGATACTTATGACTACAACTTTTGAATTAAGATTAATTTGACAAAATATTTGAAGGAGAGTTGTTATTGATATCCTGATAAACATTTCTCCATCAAATATCTTTCTGAATATGTTTTTGCCAGCAATATTTCATCAAAATTGTCAGGCTGTTTTAGCCGTTGTGAGCATTAATGGGTTAACCAACAACTCTGTTTCAAATACTTTGTATAGTCATTCCTGATTACATAGTTGAGAGATCCTCTAGAAATCGTTTTCTACAATACTTTTAACAATAACTTTGGAATTAAAAAGATTGAACAAAATATCTTAAGAAGAGTTGTTGATATTGGTGTAATGAACATTCCACCTGCAAGATTTCATCAGGTCAGGTTTTTTTTGACCGTTGTGTGCATTTAATTTGTTGATGTATCATTGTCTTTGATTCATAGTCTAAGCCAGCAGGGCGTCTGGATGTCTTTTAGGCACCCAAGTCCTCAAAGATTGCCCCTCAGGACACCATATATTTCTGTGAGTCAATTATTAAAATGTCCATTTCAAGCATATAACTGAAGCTGTTCCAGCTCAATATAATTCCCATGACATTGTATAAGGATATTATGCCTAATTTCAATGACTAAATACATGTTTATATTGTGGTCCCCCATGAAAAATAGGACGCCCAAAAATTGTACAATTGCCGATTTTGGGCACCCAGTTTCCAAGTCCTGGCTAATACCCTGCTTTCATTGATCCAGACCAGGGTCTTAGCCAGCAGGGCATCTGGGCATCATTTGGACACCCACACCCTCAAAAATCACACATCAAGACACCCAAAAGAATTTGCAATTAATTTTCTAAAATTGTCATTTCTCAAGCAAATAATTGGAAAATTTCACCTATATATTATTCCTATAGCATAACATAAGGATGATATACATTTTTTTGAATAAGTAAATACGTTTATAATAGCTATATCAGAATATATAGAGGTCTCCCTTGAAAAAATGGACGCCTAATTTACAATTGCCAATTTTAGGCACCCAGTTCCTAATACTGGCCAAGTCCCTGATCCAGACAACTATTTCTAGAGGAACCCTTAAGCATGAATGAAAACTTAACCCTTATGCTGCTGGTGGCTAATTTAATGAATACAAAATAATGTGAAAAAAGCTGAAAATGACTGAAACCCTGGCAAATGGGTACTTATCTGAAAGTACTCCATGAGAGCTTTCCAATGAATACCAAGATGATAGGGTTTAGATGATTTTCAAATGATTTTTGAGTTCTTGTGCTTTAGACAAAAGTAGTCTCAGCATTGAAAGGGTTAAAATAAGTATTGACAGTGCTGACTTACCTTAACAAACTGTACCGCTCTTGGTGAAAAGTCACACGCATAGAAGTAAATATTTCTATCTTCCTCCAATAGAGGAAATATGAAGTTGCCAACTCCACATCCCACTTCCAGCATAATCAGCTTGTCCTCTTCCTAAAATAGATCAGGGAAATCTATGATCCACCTGTATGTATGTTTCAGACAACTTAACTTATTTTTCATTGCTTATCAGGCCATTTGTTTTAACATATTATTTACTTTAATACTGCTTGAAAAAAAGTCCATGAAGCCCATGTATAGGAGTATTTCACATTTTCATATTTCCAAATGTTACTTACTCTAAAGAAATAAAAAAATAAGGATCCATTTAGAATCCTTTAATCCCCAAACAATCCTGAAATTCTGAGAATACTTTGCATTATTACGTCTTAGCAAGTTACTCATTCAGTAAATCATACTTACTGAACTCCCACAAATTTCTTTGAATTCTCTAGTTGTCCAATGGCGGTCCTTAAAAAACTTTGTGGAATTCCGTTTGTAAAATATGTCCCAATTTCTTTGAGCTTCTTTTTCTAATTTTTGCTGTTTGAAGTCTGAGACAAGATTAGTATCTTTTTCTAATTTGGCAAGCTCTTCTGGAGATAGAGTCCTGGCACATTGTCCTTTGGATTGAAACGGGTCCAATTTCAAGTTATTCAGCTGTTTCTCCGTCTCCTTTACTACCAATCTATCTTCTATGACGTTCTCTGACTTAGTATCTCCTATAGGCCTACTTGTGTCTGTCATATCTGGGGGATTTGGGGTGGCCATAGCTCAGTGATTTGTCTTCTTCAAAACCATTCTGAAATAAATATAAAATTATCAGCTGTATGATTTTGAAGGCAAAATGTAAACAGAGTGAAAAATATCATAACATAAATGCAAAAATTATCAAATAATTAAGTTATCCCTTCCTATGCTACACATGCATATATGCATTTGTGGTAACATAATCTAAAAAACCAAGAACCCATATATGCATTTTGGCAAGGTAACGGTTACCTGGAGAACCATGCACATATATATGTGTGACAAGAATGTCCCCCAATGTTTACTTGCTCTGTAGGACCAGTTGAACTGGGTTTTTTACTGACCGGAAGCCATTTTTGGGGATTTTTAATGGCCTTGTGCCAGTGGTTCACTGTTGGTGTCGATCCCTGTTAAAGGCATAGTTGGGTAATCGACAAGGTGACAGTGACATCCAAAACTAAAAGTCCATTTAAAAAATACCCCCCAATTAGAAATCAGACACTAAATGCAAATTTAAGTTAATGACCTGTGTTTGACAATTGTGGGCTTCATTATCTAACAGGATAAAACAACAGTCTTGAATAAGTATCACAATCTATATTTTGTGGAATGTAAATGTACCTGTGTAAATTGCAATGTTAAATGCTTCATTCATTTCCACATGCTACATGTTAGTCATGTCTTAAGGTAGAACCCTACTCAATACCCAGGTCATTTTTAAAACTTGAATATATGAAAACTGAGTTTTAAAAAAGAAATCGACAGCGCTTACACTATTGTGTAGGTCACATCTCATAGTTACCGATTTAATATGATGCTGGCATGGCCAGGAAGCGAGCGCGAAGCTCCGGATGATTTCACTTTTTTTTGTTCTGGCAGTAAGATTAATTGTATAAAATTACTTCGATTTCAACCTGTCGCAAAATCATCATTTTGTTAACAGGTTTAAGAGAGCAGTAAAAGGCTAGTAGAACGAATTGTGAGGTTTTGAAATGATTTCATTTCATACTAACCAAAACATAGCATAGATTCAGCGAATTAACAACTTTAATTAGGGAAGAGATTCTTCTATCAAAAAAAACTTATGCACTTCCCATTTATTCTGAAGATTATATAAAAAATGAAGATGAATATCTCGAACTAATGATAAATAATAATATCTTTTTAGATACACTCTTATGCCAAATAAGAGGAATAATAATAACTCACTCAAAAAGGAGGGCAATTAACTTTAGGAAAGATGAAAAGGAATTAGAAAAAAAAATATTGGATACTGAAATAAAGTTAGATAAGGGGGAAAATATAATATTAAATAAAGATAAGCTAGATGAATTAAATAATTTATTAATAGATCACAGGGAAAATAAATTAAAAGGACACCAGATAAGATCAAGATCAAATCTAATTAAAGATTGGGAAAAACCCTCAAAATATTTTTTAAATTTAGAAAAAAAAAATTATTTAAACAAAAGCATATCAGAATTAATTGATGAAAATGATAAAATAATAAATAATAGTAAAGAAATTCTCAAAATGCAGGAAATTTTTTATAGAGACCTTTTTACAAGCTCAAATAATAAAATTGATAAAAATTCAAAATACTTTGAATATCTAACTAATATACCTAAACTTAATGTCGATTTAAAAAATAAAATAGATGCAGAAATAACAATTGCAGATTTAGAAAATGTAATTAAAACCAGCAAGAATAATAAGGCTCCTGGGCCAGATGGTTTTTCTAATGAGTTTTTTAAATTCTTTGAACCAGAGTTAAAATTCTGGATACTAAAAGCTTATAAAGAAAGTGAAAAAACAGGATATTTCTCTGATAATATAATTCAAGGTTATATAACATGTATTCCAAAAACTGGTAAAAATAGAAACACCTTAAAAAACTGGAGACCCTTAACTCTACTAAATTCAACCTACAAATTCTTTTCATCAATAATCGCAAATAAAATTAAAATAACTTTAGAAAAGATAATCAATCCAGATCAAACTGGATTTATTTCTAATAGATTTATAGGGGAAAACACCCGGTTACTATTGGATACCATCAATTATTGCGAAACATTTAACAAACCAGGTCTAATAGTAGTAGTAGACTATGCTAAGGCGTTAGACACAATAGAATGGTCTTTTATAGATTTTTGCTTAGAACTATTCGGTTTCGGAGAAAACATTCGAGGTTGGGTAAAGATTTTGCAAAAAGATTCTTTTTCTAGGGTTGAACAGAACGGCCACTACTCTGAAAAAATAGAACTATCCCGTGGGTGTCGCCAAGGAGATCCTATCTCCCCTTACCTATTCGTCATTTGTGCAGAGGTTCTCTCCCATGTTCTTAGGGAGTGCAGTGATGTGAAGGGCATAGATATTGAGGGGATAGAAGTTAAGCTGTCTCAGTATGCCGACGACACAACTTTGTATTTACAAGGAGATAAAGCTAGCTTATGTGCAGTTATGGGCATACTGGGATGGTTTAAAAAACTATCAGGTTTAGGAGTTAACAAAGAAAAAACAAAGGTAATAAAAATTGGGGCCTATAGGGGCAGGAGTATTCCTTGGGAGGGAAAGTTTGGTTTAACCTGGACCACTTCTTTTGAGGTACTAGGGGTTAAATACAACATAAATACTATGGGTGAAATTACTGAATTAAATTTACAATCGAAAATGGTAGAGATCAAAAAATTGATTGCAGTCTGGAGTTCCAGAAGATTAACACCTTATGGTAAGGTGGTTATTATTAAAGGGCAAATGCACCATCATAATGATTTAGGCTCAAAATGAGCTTATACATGTCACCTTTCAAATAAGACCTCCCCCGAACCTGTCCTCTTCAGCACTACTCAGTTATAGCTTACAGAAGTTCAGCAAGCAACAGTCCTGAGGCAGCTATACAGGGCCTCCATGCATCCCAAGATGCACTCTGTTTTTCACACCTTCTAAGCACCAGCCTGTGTCACTAGTGCTTAAGAGATAGCAGTAATAGGGGGCTGGGCTCCCCTTTCCTGCTTAGATTTTCATTACTGGCTTTCAATAAGTTGTCACAATTCCCAAAGATTGAACTTCTTCAATTTCCTATTGTATATTCCAACAAACATTGGAAGTTATACTATGTGGCTTGCCTTTGATTTGTAGCTTATTGTTGGGTAGAAACCATTACTTCCTAATTGCTATGAAATCAGTTTGTGCTTATCACTTACAGGAAATTGCAACACTTGTGTCAGTTAGCAGTTACTCATGGGAATAGTGTAGGACTTATTAGTATGTGTATTCCTTCACTTCCTGTTATCAAGATGCTATCTTTGAGTAAAGAACCTGGCACCATTGAGTAAAGGATCATGTGGGTCTTAGGGAGAAGTTCCCTAGGTGAGTCAGATATTTCCATTCCTCCAAATTCCTGAATCGCTCAATTCTGCCATACTATGTAAGTTTTACTTCTTGAAGTTTTATTTGCTTACAAAAATTGTGATTAGGGATGAGCCAGGAATAAAAATTAGTAAGAAAGGGAAAGCCATGCAGGTTTCTCTGCTACTGCTATCTCTGAAGCACTAGTGACACAGGCTGGTGCTTAGAAGGTGTCAAAAACAGAGTGCATCTTGGGATGCATGGAGGCCCTGTATAGCTGCCTCATGACTGTTGCTTGCTGAACTTCTGTAAGCTATAAATGAGTAGTGCTGAAGAGGACAGGTTCGGGGGAGGTCTTATTTGAAAGGTGACATGTAAAAGATCATTTTGAACCTAAATCTTTCTGATGGTGCATTTGCCCTTTAAGTCTCTCCTTTACTCGAAATTCACTCATTTACTCCTGTCCCTTCCCTCCCCAAAACCTCAAACTCTGAAAGAGTTAAGCGATATTATTAATAGTTTTCTGTGGGCAGGAAAACCTGCAAAATTCAGTAGACATATTTTGGAAGCTGAAATTAAGGAAGGTGGACTGAAGCTGCATAATCTTGTTGATTTTAATCATTCCCTGAAAATTAGTTGGCTAAAAAGATATTTAGCATCTCAAGGAAAATGGAAGTATTTAATTTGTGAAGAATTTGCAAATGTTTTTAAGTATGGCCCAGATTATCTAGATCGACTAGAAGAAAGCACCTCAATTCCCTTCTGGAAAGATGTCATTACAGCATTAAAAAAGCTGTGGTCAAAGGAGGCTGTTAAAATGAATCATTGGGTTTTACATACACCATTGTGGCATAGTCCTTTTTTCAGAATGCAGATAATTCCAGAATGGAACAAAAAGGGTATCCACACAGTTTATGATTTTTTGTATTCTGATAGAGGGATTATGACACAAGAGGATTTTGAGTTAAAATATGATATTAAAACTAATTTTCTAGTATATGGTAGTGTTAAGATGAAAATTAAGGATTTTCTTAGTGATAAAGAAATGCCCACTTATGCAGAATTAAGCCCACAAAATAGCCTTATTAACATGATAATTTCTCAGGATAAAAAAGGTGTTTCCAATTTGTACAAATATATTCATGGTAGCTCATCAGATATACTTTACAACATCTGCCAGAAATGGGACACCAAAGCATCATTAAAATTCAATGCATCAGATATAAGTAAGTCATTCGTGAGAACACATGTACTTTTTGATGATGTTTATTTGAAATACATTCAGTTTCGTACCCTTCATTATAGATTTTATACTAATGACATGTTAAAAAAATTCAACATCAAAGATACAGATATATGTGATTTTTGTAATGAGGAGACAGATAGTAATTTCCACATGCTTATTGATTGTAACATTATAAGATCTTTATGGCAAGATACCAATAATTGGATAATGACCTAACTGAGGAAGAATACCTCCTAACAGATGAAAAAAAAATATTAGGAGATACTTCTAATAAAACAGTTGCTACAATTATAATCATGCATGTGAAGAGAGCTATCTTCTCCTCTAGAATAAGAGGTTCAAAACCTACTTTACTACAAGTTCAATTATTAATAAGAAATACTTGCATCCATGAAAGGTACATGGCTACTATTAAAGGCAAATTGGAAAAATTTGAAAAAAAATGGGAATTACTTTTGAATATATAGCTTTATTTTTTTCAGAGATTGTTATTATGCATTATTGATAATATTATTACTATAATTGTTTATTTATAAAAAAATAAACAAAACATTATATTGTATCTGTTTCCTCCTAGAAGAGGTGAAAGACCCTTCACTGAGATGATGTAATACAGGATGGTCAAATTTTTATTTGACATTGCGAGCAACAGAAATAAAAATGTTTTGAAAAATAAAAAATAGATTCAGCGAAAAAAAAAATGGCATAAAAATTACAAAAATTTCAATCTGTCGCAAAATCTTCATTTCTTAACAGATTTAAAAAGCAAATTGAGAAGCATGTAGAGGAACTTATGGCGGTTCTAACGATTTAAACCGCATTAAAATTGACCAAAGGAAAGGCGTAGCTTCGGATGATTTCATTTAACATTAAGCAAAAGATAGCATAGATTCAGCGAAAAGAATTGGTGTAAAAATTACAACGTTTTCAACCTTTCGCAAAATCTTTATTTCTCAACAGATGTGAAAGCAAATCCAGAAGCATGTAGAAGAACTTGTGGCGATTCTAACGATACAAACCGCATTAAAATTGACCAACGGAAACTTCGAAAGTCGTTATTTTGGATGATTTAATTTCATACTGAGCAAAAGATAACACAGATCGAGCGAAAAAGATTGCATTAAAAATTACAACGATTTCAATCTGTCCCAAAATGTTCATTTCTCAGCAGATATAAAATAGAATCTCGGGACAAGTAGAATGAATTGTGGCAGTTCTAACGATACAAACCACATTAAAATTGACGCATGGAAAGACAAATTATTGTTACAGTGAACATATAGCTTTCCCCCGTGGCTTTCCCCGCTGATATAATCATGACGTCGCATATTTGTTACTTTGTTTCACAGTTGCGCGTGGTAAATGATCATCAAACAAATGCTATGTGGATACAATTTAATGGAGACAGTCCATAGTACGTGTCAGGCAAAGCAATGTTCAAATCATGAAAAGATCTGGCGGCAAAATGTGCTCTTAAAGCAAAAGGTGATGTCCATTTCCCAGACTTCCCTGAAAATCATGCATGCGTCACCGGATGTACCAAAAAGGTACTTCCGTCTACGCGCACGGGACCACATTGTTGGCACCTCAAAACTTTTCTGGTACATATACAGATTGGATATATACATTGTATCTATATACGTACACTCACACGTTACATGATTGCTCGCTTGCGCTAGGCCTAGCTGCACTTCGTGCAGCAGCGCTGGCGCGCTCGCTATGATAAACTTATCAATAAGTGTATATTTTGATGTGATGTGGCACCCTTAATGAACATATCTGTCTGTGTTGTTTGTTTTTGGCAAAAGACTGACCCTTTAATTGAAAATCAGACTCTACCATTTGATCATTCACATCATTGGTAAGGTCCATTGTCATACCTCGAAAGCGGATCTGCACAATGAGTCTTTGAAAAACATTTTTGAATAATCTGGGGAATCTTCATTCAACCAAATATACATTGCGCCCCCACCTATGTTTCCACCTTAACACTGTTAAGGTGCTTCAGTAGGGGCTTAAAGAGTGTTAACCGACTTCCCTAGAATACAGCCTGTATCAGGCTGTATGCCCATCATATCAGAGGGTCTATATAATTCATAGGTGCAGAGCACGAAGACACCCAACCTACATGAAAACCATAACATTAAACTGCTGGATAGTGCAAAACAAACGAAAATATTGATCAAAATAAAGGGAAAATTACAACATCCAAACGTTTAGATTTGACGACCAAATTATGCAACAGTAAGGTTTTTGAAATCCAATGTGGGTTTGTTTGTAATCATACCCACAGGCATACCGCAAAATAAACTCATATCATGCTGCCAACTCTATACAGTTCATGCCTGAAGTGACCAAGTGTAGTATAATCACTGATTCGGTCGCCATTTGCATTACCTGCACTGTCGTACGACACGCTACATCACTCCATACTCGAGTAAACGAATGCCTCACTATTCACTATTGTGGTATGCCTGTGCACAGTGATGTAACATACATCATACGTCAATAAAACTGGAATTTCGAGTTGTTGTTTATCTTAAATTTCCAAAACAGCACACGTGTGTATTAGGTTGGTGCTGCCATCTAGTGTTTCCACTGTCAGTCACTTGCGTTCGTTTTATGCAACAGTAAACCAAATGTTGTTTGACTATTAGACTCCAGGTTGTTTGACATTGCGAGTGACCTACTAGTGTTTGCTTAGGATGCGCACACAACGGATCATTTCTCCTGAATCTCTCTTCTCGTATTTGATTTTTAACCACTCCAAATTATTTGATGCAGTAGATTTCAATGTTTAAAAAATTAGAATGATGTTATATGTGACCCAAAATAAACTTAGGTTCGGCCGTACAATAATAGGGCATGGAAAAGAAATATTATTTCATTTATCTACGGTTTTTATAGCGAGCGAAGCTCGAAAGGCCGTAGGCCTTTCGCGAAGCCTCGCAATCCCTCAATTGCGCGTGTGTGTATATGAGTGTATATGACGTCACTATCACTATAAGAAATACATACACGGACCGAGAAAGTTGTCACCGTCCCACGTGCGGGACAACAATATCGTCCAACGTGCGGGACAACAATATCACTCAACGTGCGGACGACTTCCTTTCTGGAGGATTTCTTTAGGCGTTAAAGGGCAAATGCACCATCATAATGATTTAGGTTCAAAATGTGCCTATACGTGTCACCTTTCTAATAAGACCACCCGCAAGTCTGTCCTCCTCAGCACTCCTCAGATATGGCTTATGAAAGTTAGTAAAAAACTAGCCTGAGTCTGGGCATGGAGGCTGACATTGCAGGCCAATTAAGCCCAATTAAGCACAATCAGTGGTATGAAGTGACTGCCAGTGCTGCTTCTGATTGGTTGAGAGATATCAGTGGCTGGAAGTGATATCTCTCAACCAATCAGAAGCAGGGCTGGCAGTCACTTCATAAGCACCACTTCTGATAATGGCAGCCTCTATACCCAGACTCAGGCTAGTTTTTTACTAACTTTCATAAGCCATATCTGAGGAGTGCTGAGGAGGACAGACTTGCGGGTGGTCTTATTTGAAAGGTGACACATATAGGCACATTTTGAACCTAAATCATCATGATGGTGCATTTGCCCTTTAAGTAACGACCGATTTCATTGGTCGACAATGACGTAATGTGCAGTACAACAATACCAAACACTTACATTTCATCCCATTGGATGAAATGCATGAATGCACGTGCGTGAATGAAAGTGGCCGCTTCTACATGTATATCCACGTTAAAACTTAATTTCTCGCCCGTCCGTGGCTCAATTCGAATGCAGTTTAGAACCGCCTGAATTCTTTCTACTGACCATTGCGGTTTAGATCGATAGAACCGCCAGAATTCATTGTACTGGCCATTGAATTCTCGTCAAAATCAGTTGCCGTGCGAAATATGAATGCAATTCAATTCTAATGCAGTTTAGAACCGCCTGAATTCATTCTACTGACCATTGCGGTTTAGATCGATAGAACCGCCAGAATTCATTGTACTGGTCATTGAATTCTCGTCAAAATCAGTTGCGAAATATGAATGAAAGTGGCCGCTACTACATGTATATCCACGTTAAAACTTAATTTCTCGCCCGTCCGTGGCTCAATTCTCGGCTCAGTCGCTTCCTGGCCATACCAAGCCGTGGCCACTACTATATCCAAGTTAAAACTGAATTTCTCGCCTGTCCGTGGGTCAATTTTAATGCGGTTTAGATCGATAGAACCGCCAGAATTCATTCTACTGGCCATTGAATTCTCGTCAAAATCAGTTGCGAAATATAAATTTTAAGACAGTTTAAAATCGTAATGTTTTGTATGCCATTAATTTCAATGCTGTATTTTGGTCAGAAGTAAAAAAAAATGATGATATAATCCAAAGCTTCGCTCGCTTCCTGGCCATGCTACCATACCCACGTTATAACTTAATTTCTCGCCTGTCCGTGGGTCAATTTTAATGCGGTTTAAATTGTTAGAACCGCCAGAATTCATTCTACTGGCCATTGAATTCTCGTTAAAATCGGTTGCGAAATGTAAGTTTTGCGAGTTTGAAATCGTAATAATTTGTATGCCATTAATTTACGGTCAATCGATGCTGTACATGTACGATGGTGCAAGTGTGAACGGCAGAAAAAAAAATCTATTTTTTTTCTCAACTGTCATTCCAAAAAAAATTTCCACCGTTTTCCAAAAACAGAAGAATTTTTTTTTTGAATATTTTGTCGCCTCTTTTTGTGCAAACTGATTATCTGTCTTCCTTTAGCACTTTCAAGGGAGCACTCATTATTTGAATTTAATGGTATGTGGTGACTAATATGGCATGTAAAAGTGGACAAAAAGACATTTTTTAATATTCATAATTAATATTGAATATTCATAAATGAATAAGGAATTTTGGTCAGAATTAAAATAAAAATCTAAACCCAAAGCTTCGCTCGCTTCCTGGCCATGCCAGCGTCATATTACAGTTGTAATTAATTTCGACCAACAGTTCTCTTTTGAATATTTTTACAATTGCTCTGATCACAAGGTTATAAGCAGGTCAGTGTTCAGGCTCACTGGCATGAATGTGTTGAAAAAACGCGCCCTGGCTTACAAGTGAAATGTCTGCGGTCGAGACGGCTGGACTTCGTCTGCGGCCAATTGAAAAGAGATCGTGGCCCCCCGTGTACTGAAGCACCTTAAACACATGAGGCTGAGCGATAATTGATAACTTTACGAAAATGTAATGCTACCTCAATAACCAAAACACGACACAGGATGAATATAACATCATCCGACTCTTGATACTTAAATGTAACAGTCTGTAGATGCTTCACTAGCATAAAGAAAGACAACTCGGCACTAATTGAAAAGAGCTTTACTTAACAAACTTACCACAGCACTTCACGCTAAGTACAACCCGTCCCACAATGCACCACTACATTTATAAACTTCCGTTTGACTAAAGGCTGGTTAAACTTGGCATATTTCTACTATTTTCTGGACATGAACTAATCGAAACGATAGAAGAAAACCACGAGAGAGGAGCAAGAATCGCGATCATCGAACACTATGGCGGAGAAGTTAAAATTCGACCAAGAACCCCACGAATTGAAGCTTGGAAAAAGTTTCGAGTCCGATCGTCATGTCGGATTTCATTCATTCCGATGTGAGTGTTATATCTGTCGATGTTGTGGTCAGAGCAGAGTCACTGGTCACTGGCCCGTGGCATGTCACCTAAGGTCTATCAGTCGAATCCGCACCCTTTATGTTAATGACCAACCTTATACTCAACAGCAAGGAAGTTTAAATTGGAGTGACAACTCTTACAAACAAAGCTTTTTCTATACATAAAAAAAGAAAAAATAAGAATGAGATTATCTATAGGGGGGGGGGGGGAGATTATTTCATTTTTGATTGAAAATCACAGCATCAGAGCATGTTTATACATTCTGACACAGACAATTATTCCTCTAGTAGGCTCTAGGGCAAGTACTTCATGTAAGACTGTCACGAAATAGGGATGTTATATTTATATATATGTGTTTATAACTCCATCTCAAGACATATATATATATATATAAATATATATATATATATATAAATATATATATATATATATATATATATATATATATATATATATATATATATATATATATATATATATACATATACATGTCTTATATATATATGTATTTGTGTGTATGCTCTGAGGCAGACTCCCGTACCCTAAGACCCCAATCGTCACCTTATGTTTATATATAGTGTATGTCTGTATATGTGTGTCTGTGTGTATGTGGTATGCTCTGAGGCAGACTCCCATACCCTAAGACCCCAATTGTCACCTTATGTCTATATATAGTGTATGTCTGTATATGTGTGTTTGTGTGTATGCTCTGAGGCAGACTCCCATACCCTAAGACCCCAATCGTCACCTTATGTTTATATGAAGTGTATGTCTGTATATGTGTGTATGCTATGAGGCAGACTCCCATACTCTAAGACCCCAATGGTCACCTGTTGTATATGTGTATGTCTCTATATGTGTGTTTGTATGATTTAGCACAGACTCCCATACTCCAAGACCCCAATGGTCACCTGTTGTATATGTGTATGTGTATGTCAGTATATGTGTGTGTGTGTTTGTATGTATTAGTGCAGACTCCCATACTCCAAGACCCCAATGGTGACCTGTTGTATATGTTATGCATTGCTGGGGCCATTATCATTTTGGGAATGAATAGGGCTATTCACACTAAACCAAGCACTGAAAATTGGAGTGGGTGTTACATAATCAGACTGTACCCAACCATATCACCTGTCCATTATACTGCACCCATGCTGTCAGCTAGGGCTTGGATGCTCATGGGAGGTAACTGGTGAACATGCAGTCCAGCCTGACATTTTTGAAGGCCAGAGGTGATCTGTTAGATACCGGGCTGAAGTTGGCTCCTTTTTCAACATTCAACATTCAACATTCGAATGTTGAATAAGTAAATTTCCTTATTCAAACCATCTCCTTATTCGCAGGATGAGCCACACCCGTTTTCGACATTGTATAAAATCTTAAAGTCTCTAAATATAAAAATCAAAATGGTTCCTGACACTTGTCACAATGTGGAAGTAATGATAGACCCTGAGAAAAAAAATCCAGTTGTTGTTTTCTTGGTGCAGACGTTCAGGGGTGGGGCAGAGGGGGGGTGGGGGTTAGGGGCGGGAAATGTACAATTTTAGCCCACTTCCTTGCATTTTCAGGATTTTCTAGCAAAATTAAAGCGGTGCAGTGAAGTATGTTTAGTAATAATCTCTTTCAATAGGTTTATCAGATTTATTCAAGTCATATTTGGGGTGGCGCAGAGCTTCGCGGGTGGGGCAGAGGGGGGTAGGGGCGGGAAATATCCAAATTTAAGCCATTTCCTAGCATTTTCATGATTTCCTACCAAATATCAAGTAGTGCAGTTAAGTATTTTTAGAAATAAACTCTTTCAATAGGTATACCTGATTGATTGAGATAATATTTGGGGTGGCGCAGACATTGAATTGGTAGTGAGGGGGGGTAGGGGCAAGAGCCACACCCGTTTTCGACTTTGTATAACATCTTAAAGGCTCTAAGTATAAAAATCTAAATGGTTTCTGACACTTTTCATATTGTGGGAGTAATGATAGACCCTAAGAGAAGAAAATCCAGTTGTTGTTTTCCTGGCGCAGACGTTCGGGGGTGGGGCAGAGGGGGGGGGGGGAGGGGCGGGAAATGTACAATTTTAGCCCACTTTCTTGCATTTTCATGATTTTCTAGCAAAAATAAAGCGGTGCAGTGAAGTATGTTTAGAAATAATCTCTTTCAATAGGTTTATCAGATTTATTCAAGTCATATTTGGGGTGGCGCAGAGCTTCGCGGGTGGGGCAGAGGGGGGTAGGGGCGGGAAATATCCAAATTTAAGCCATTTCCTAGCATTTTCATGATTTCCTACCAAATATCAAGTAGTGCAGTGAAGTATTTTTAAGAATAAACTCTTTCAATAGGTATACCTGATTGATTGAGATCATATTTGGGGTGGCGCAGACATTGACCTGGTAGTCAGGAGGAGAGGGGCATGAGCCACACCCGTTTTCGACATTGTATAAAATCTTAAAGTCTCTAAATATAAAAATCAAAATGGTTCCTGACACTTGTCACAATGTGGAAGTAATGATAGACCCTGAGAAAAAAAATCCAGTTGTTGTTTTCTTGGTGCAGACGTTCAGGGGTGGGGCAGAGGGGGGGTGGGGGTTAGGGGCGGGAAATGTACAATTTTAGCCCACTTCCTTGCATTTTCAGGATTTTCTAGCAAAATTAAAGCGGTGCAGTGAAGTATGTTTAGTAATAATCTCTTTCAATAGGTTTATCAGATTTATTCAAGTCATATTTGGGGTGGCGCAGAGCTTCGCGGGTGGGGCAGAGGGGGGTAGGGGCGGGAAATATCCAAATTTAAGCCATTTCCTAGCATTTTCATGATTTCCTACCAAATATCAAGTAGTGCAGTTAAGTATTTTTAGAAATAAACTCTTTCAATAGGTATACCTGATTGATTGAGATAATATTTGGGGTGGCGCAGACATTGAATTGGTAGTGAGGGGGGGTAGGGGCAAGAGCCACACCCGTTTTCGACTTTGTATAACATCTTAAAGGCTCTAAGTATAAAAATCTAAATGGTTTCTGACACTTTTCATATTGTGGGAGTAATGATAGACCCTAAGAGAAGAAAATCCAGTTGTTGTTTTCCTGGCGCAGACGTTCGGGGGTGGGGCAGAGGGGGGGGGGGGGAAGGGGCGGGAAATGTACAATTTTAGCCCACTTTCTTGCATTTTCATGATTTTCTAGCAAAAATAAAGCGGTGCAGTGAAGTATGTTTAGAAATAATCTCTTTCAATAGGTTTATCAGATTTATTCAAGTCATATTTGGGGTGGCGCAGAGCTTCGCGGGTGGGGCAGAGGGGGGTAGGGGCGGGAAATATCCAAATTTAAGCCATTTCCTAGCATTTTCATGATTTCCTACCAAATATCAAGTAGTGCAGTGAAGTATTTTTAAGAATAAACTCTTTCAATAGGTATACCTGATTGATTGAGATCATATTTGGGGTGGCGCAGACATTGACCTGGTAGTCAGGAGGAGAGGGGCATGAGCCACACCCGTTTTCGACATTGTATAAAATCTTAAAGTCTCTAAATATAAAAATCAAAATGGTTCCTGACACTTGTCACAATGTGGAAGTAATGATAGACCCTGAGAGAAAAAAATCCAGTTGTTGTTTTCTTGGCGCAGACGTTCGGGGGTGGGGCAGAGGGGGGGGGTAGGGGCGGGAAATGTACAATTTTAGCCCACTTCCTTGCATTTTCATGAACCAACCCTTTGTAGCAGGGAGAACCTTAAGGTAGAACTGTGCAAGGGTTTGCGGTCGGCTCCAAGCTGCAGCATCCAAGATTGTTTTAAATGGCATGCCAGCCATTGTAGCTGTCTCCGCTCCTTAGGAAGGTGGGGGAACGCCCCAGCGATAGCCTCTTTTACCCAACCAGCGACTGTGCTCTTGGTAGCCTTAGTAAAAGGCTCCCTTGACCGAATGAAGAGGGCTTTCTCACCCCCTCGCAAGGGCTTGGTTAGTTCCAAGTACCATTTGAGGGCCCGCACCGGGCAATGCACCTTGTTATCTGGTGAGAACTCCTTTAAGCTGAAGAGAAACACCTCGCTAGGAGTGAACGAACCCAACTGGTTTTTGTCCAATAGGAGGGATGGGAGAAGGCGAACTCCTCCATTTTCCCACCGCAGATGACATGCATCTATCCTGCAAGAATGGACCCAGCTTCCTCGCCTGGCTGAGGCCAGTTGAAGGAGGAAAGCTGTTTTGACAGCCACTGACCTCAATGGTGCCGTATGAATCGGCTCAAAAGGATGGCCCGCAAGGTACTTGAGTACCGTCGGGAGATCCCACGTCTCATTGAGAGTCCTTGGTCTAGCGGAAACCACAAACAAACCCTTAATAAGGGTCGACAAATCTGTGTTGGACGACACAGTTGTCCCATCAGGAAATCCCTTGTGAATGGCTGCAATAGCAGATTTGTATCCTGTAATGGTTGAAGAAGCTAAGGGTTTACCCTTGTGTTCCACCATTCGCAGGCCATTCAGGAATTCCGCGACCTCCGCTACAGGGGCCTCAGCAGGACCCACACCTCGCTCCACGCACCATCGTCGGTAGTGGAGAAGACGGGAATCATAAAGCCGGCAAGTCGATTCTTGCCTGGCCCTGGCTGCCGTCTCTGCAACTCCCTGTGAAAATCCTCGGTCAACGAAGGATTTGCGGACAGCGGCCATACAGCCAGTCTCATCCTGTCCGGTTTGGGGTAGAACATCCCCGTGACCGAGTTCTTCAGGAGGTTGTCCTTGGGAGTGATCATTCGCGGGAGGTCGGTTAGCATGCTGGTCAGCTGACGGAACCACGGCTGGCTGGACCAGAACGGGGCTACTAGGAGGATCCGGGCTGACCACTGCAGCCTCAATTTCCTCAGTACCCTTGGAATGAGGTTTGTTGGCAGGTACGCGTACCCGTACAGACTCTCCCAGTTTTGCGTCAGAGCGTTTATCCCGCTCGACGTCTGAGAGGGGCGTACCGAGAAGAACACCGGAAGTTTGTGGTTTTTCTCCGACGCGAAGAGATCCACATGAGGGGTCGGCCAGTGCTCGAAGATGAGCCGTACCACTGTCTTGTGGAGGGACCACAGGGCGTCCGCCAGGACGTTCCTGACCCCCGATATGTGGTTGGCAACCAGGTGGATTCCATGTTGCCTGCACCAGGCCCATAGGTCCAGAGCCAGGTAGCACAAGGTGGGGGACTGAGTCCCGCCCTCCTTGTTGATATAGACCACTGTGGTGGAATTGTCCGTAAGGACATCCACAGCAGTGCCCCGTACCTGAGGCAGGAAATGCTGCAAAGTCAGCCACACTGCCTGGAGCTCGTGCCAGTTGATGTGGTGTTTGGCCCAGGCCAACGACTACTGGCCCGAGATCACCCAGTCACCTAGGTGACCTCCCCAGCCCTCCATGGAGGCATCCGTAACTATCGTCATAGTCGGATCTGGCCTGAGGAACGGACGGCCTACCGTCAGGTTGGCCCGTGATGCCCACCAGATTTAGGGGTCTGGTTTTGGGGTGTTTTAGGTGGAGTAGGCGTCCTTTTTGGCGCCTCCACCGCAACCTAACCACAACCTCTGTCGGCACCTCTACTTCCTCTACCGCCGTCGGACGAGGAGGAGGATCGGTTTGAGCCACCACCCTTTCTGCCCTTCTTGACCGGCTTCCCGCCAGAACCTCTTCCTTTTTTGAAGGGGATCCAAAAATGATCCCCTGAGGATTTCGAGGTGGAGGGTTGCTCACGAGCCAACTGCGCCTGAGAGACACTTAGGAGATGGGTTTTGTTGGTAGATTCTACCGTCGGGGTCCACTGACCCGCAAATAGTAGACCCTTCGTCAGAGGGAGTTCCCTCAGCCGAAGTCTGGCCATCATTGGCACAATGCCCTTGTTCTCTGTGAGAACTGCCGAGAGGAAGCGGATCCGGCGGTCGAAACCAGCCTCCAGCTTCTGACGGGTTGCAATGCGGCCTATGGCTGCAGTTAGGTAATTTGCCAGAGACACGGCGCCGGCCACTGTCTCGTCCACCATACACTCAGGCAAAGGTGGGGGAGGCAACCGCGCTCCTTCTCCTGATTCACGATCGTTGCAGAAATGAACCCTTGGGTTCTCTACCAATAAATGGAGAGGCGCGCCAGGAGAGCTGATGTGGACTCAACCTGCTTGGCGAATCTCTCAGCTTCCTTAGTGGCCGTGTTCGGCTTCGCACCGAAGGGCTTCGCTGGATCCCAGTCTACCTTGTAGGTGGATCGGATATACTCCATCATTCCAGCATCTACTTCGAGTACTTTGAGCAAAGTCTCGTCCTCCTCAACGAGGGGAAAGAAGCAAGTGAGAGTTGATTTGCCGAAGGACCCGGCGTCCTTGACCACTCATCTGTCATCTACTACGCACGCCTTCTTGGCTTCCCGATCACGGGACCAAAGGGCTGGTGCCTCAACAGACCGCGAACTCGCCGTAGCGAAAACGCTATATTCGGACTCTTCCGCGGGCGGGGAATCCGCTGGTGGTAGAGAAAATTTTAGCACTCTCGACAGTGCATGAATAATTGGAACATATTCCAAGGGGCGTGAGAACTGGGCCTCCCAGGACTCACGCCATGATCTCGAAAGATCGGGATGTGGCGGGACCGTGTGGTCACTGCTGCCATCTCTAGGCGGACCCAATCTGGCATATACCGACGACGCCGGCGCGGTAGAAGTAGAGGCTGTCTGCAGTGGTGTGGACACCACAGGGACATCCACAGGGTCTGTGGGGTCGTCCGGGGTAGTACCCAGCAGCTTGTGGTCCAACGCGAACCTCGCCTCGACAGGAGGGATGCCACAAGGGTCAAACGCCTCCTCCTCAGTATGACGTTCTTCCTCCTCGTCTTCCGACTGGTCAGAAAACTGACCTGGAGACGATGCCGGTGACGACCAGCCCGACCTCGTCCTTGCAGGCGAGACAGAGTCCACACGACAGTGAGGCCTCTTTGATGGAGGAGGAGAATACCTTGAGGGAGAGGGAGAAGGAGACCTTGGTCTCTTCTCCGAAGCAGCCGGTGCTTCCAGCCTCTACGATATTGCTGCCAGACTCTGTGTTATTGCCAAAAGCGATTGCGTCATTTCTGACTGCGGGGGCGGAGGGGGAGGAGTCGCCTCCTTCAACGCCGCTACCAGAGCTGCAATGTCGAACACAGGAGGTATACCTGGTGCCGGCTGTGGCTGCGGCTGTGGAGCCGGAGCCGTGATTGGAGGGGCCAATAAGTCCTCCTCCAAGATGTGGCCCTAGGAGCCTAGCTCCTCTGCCAACTGGAACAAATGTTCCATGTTCTGCTGCTGGCCACAGGGGATATCATCCCCATCCTAATCCACATAGGGGTCACCCCCCAGTGGATCTGATTCAAGACCCGGATTCAGAGGATCCCTCACTGGGGAGGCAGGTCGCACCAAGGCTGCGTCGTAAGACTTAAGTGCAGCCTTGGTAGGTGTCCTCCTATAACCAGTGAGGTTGATAGTACCGCAGACGATGGATTGACCGCAGGTGCGGTACTGACTGCGGTCGCGGTCACTGAAGCAGCCCTCCGTGTGCTGCTCCTAGTAGTGGGACCCTGAGGCCCCTCTGAGGTACCACTCTTTGTGGCCCCCCCTTTTTTCTACTAGGAGCAGCTCCGCGGAGCTTCTTCTTAGGAGGGGACTCGTCCCCAAGACAAGACGGAGGCACTGTCCTCCGTGGAGACCTTCTCCTGTGATCAGGAGCAGTGGTCTTGTCCCCAACTACCTTACTACCCGCAGATGCGGTAGATGGTAGGAAGACCGCATTGCGTGACTAACCGCGGTTGCGGTGCCGACCGCAGATACGGTGCCGACCGCAGATGCGGTGCTGACTGCAGGTGCGGTGCTGACCGCGAGTACGGTACCAACCGCAGATGCGGTTGTGGCTGTACGGCGAGTTCGTGCACGGTCTGAAGGTGGACCCGAAGGTTCACTAGACCTAGGGGAACGGGAGCGTTCCCTACGCGCCTTGGCCTTCCTGGCCCTATTGGCGGTATCCCTCTCCGAACGCTTGATTCTTTTCTGCATCCAAGCGTCGAACCCAGCCCACATAATAATAATAATAATAATTGGAATTCATATAGCGCCTTTTCCATTCATAACATGTTCAAAAGCGCTGCACATTGTCATGGTTTGAGTCATAGTCAACAACGCCTCAATGGGCGAGCCTGAAAAGGTGTGTTTTGAGACACTTCTTGAAGGCCTGACACAATGTAGAATCCTTCAGGTGTTGTGGAAGCGCATTCCATAATCTCGGTGCACTAATGGAGAAAGCACGATCTCCAAATTTGAGTCTAGTCCGAGGCTCATCCAGAAGGCCCTTAGCTTCTGATCGTAGATGGCGTCTGGGTTTATAAGGCACGAGCAGCTCCTTGATGTACTTAGGTGCAAGTCAGGTGAGCGCCTTGTATACCAGCAGTAGGACCTTAAAATGGATGCGGAATCTGATTGGTAGCCAGTGAAGCTTGATGAGAACAGGTGTGATATGTTCATACTTCCTGGTTCTCGATACTATCCTTGCTGCACTGTTTTGTAGTCGCTGCAGCTTTGCAATCAAATCCTGTTGTATTCCAATTAGGAGAGCATTGCAGTAATCCAAACGAGACATCACCAGTGACTGCATCACTGTTTTTGTGGCATCTTCTGTTAGCACACGTCTCGCTTTTCCAATATTTCTCAGGTGAAAGCTAGATTTTTTGACAACACTTTTGACATGGGGTGCCATGATCAGTTGAGAGTCAAACATAGCTCCCAGATTCCGCACAGGCTCAGATGCAACAGACACATCAGTACCCGCTACAGAGAGTGACTTAATGTTCAGTTCAGCTAGGTGTTTCTTAGAGCCGAATAGAATGATTTCAGTCTTGTCATTGTTGAGTTTCAGCTTGTTCTGAGACATCCAGACACTAATGTCACACAAACATTTCTCAAGATTTAGGATTTCACACGTTTGACTATTGCGTTATCACTTGTCTTTTTGAATGATAAGCAGAGCTGGGTGTCATCAGCATAGCCATGATTGTTCAGACCGTAGGTTTGGATTAGCTGTGCCAGAGGTATGATGTATATTAGGAACAATAGTGCACCCAACACAGATCCCTGTGGTACAGACCACAGGATTTCCTGATTTTCGAAGAAAAGTCATCATTGATTTTAATCCTCTGTTTCCTGCCTAGCAGGTACGATTTGAACCACTGTAGAGCAGATCCTTTAACTCCAAGAACTGACTCCATCCTATATAGAAGGATAGAGTGATCTATTGTATCGAAAGCAGCGCTATGATCGAGTAACACAAGGATGGTGACCCCAGCCTGATCGAGAGTGCGAAGGATGTCGTTCTGTACCCGCACAAGTGCAGCCTCGGTGCTATGACATGCTCTGTATGCCGACTGCATGGGTTCATGCAGCTGATTAATAGTCATGTAGTTGGTAAGCCTTGCCGCAACTACCCTTTCCAATACTTTTGACAATGATAAGTTGCTTACAGGACGATAGTTCTTGAGCACTTCCGGGTCGAGATCATCTTTCTTCAGTAACGAAGTGACTAATGCCTGTTTCATGGAGTCAGGTACGTTGGCACTTTGTACAACAAATTCACTAAAATCATAACCATTGGAATAAGCTCATCCAACGAGTCTTTCACTCGAGCGGGATCTAGAGAGCAGCTCTTAGTCGGTGATTTTGCTATGATTTTGCGAACACGTCTCTTCCGACCAGGAGTTGCACACATTACACGTGTGACGACGGTCACACAAGGTATGCCTAGAGCAGCAACCACGTGCAATCCAAGGTTCGGAAGGAGAAGGGCGGGTGGTAAAATTCGGGCAGGGCGAAGCCCCACACCGAATCTGAGAGGTGGGACGGCCCGCAGTGGGACCCACACAGTAAACACTGTCCGACGACATCGTCGAAGATCAGGACAAAAGAAGACAGAAACGCAGATATATACACAGGTTAGATACACAATTTTACCTGTCCCAGCGAAGTATAGTATGTTCACGTTATACTCGCTCGTATGTCTGTACTGTACCGCTCTAGTTCTAAAAAGAACGAGCGTAATTCTCGAGAGCGTGAGTTCCGATCGGCAGAGCAAAAATGGCGCCAAAAAGAGAAGAGGATGAAGGCGCATGCACCAACCGTGACGTCATGAATGATATTAGTGCAGCCCCTAGCGGGAATCACGCAAACTACGGTCTATCTTTTTTATTCTAAGGCTATATCCATAGGGAGAGACTTCCAAATGAGAGCCTTCCTTTTGGGTCAGAGCAAGCTCTGGAGATAGCTTCCAATGTGAGCAGGTAAGAATTTAGATATAATTTTAACATAAAACTAAGACTTTCCCATTGGATGAAATATGCCAAACCAAATATTTGACCAAATACACATGGTATATTATGCACAGGAAACCCATTTAAAGGACCGCACTGATGAGGAAGTAATGGCAAAATTCACATGGCCAATAAAAATGGAACACATTGGGGTGGGGATAACTTCATTTTGACCCATAATTTGTATGGGTAATCAGCAATCCGAATAATCAACTGGGATTTTCCTATCATAAAGCTAGGTTAATTAGCTGCAGCAAACCCACCGATGTCCCCTTAGCCCCTGCCATCTCACCCCCAACAATCGACCCAACATTAATCAAGGAAAAATTGAGAGCATGTGGCCATGAGTCTGTTAGGATACATCAAATGCATTGGGCTGTAATATCCAAATATCCAGATGGATAAATAAAATATCATTTTTGGCAAAATAGGACCATGTATATGCAGATCAATTAGAAGTAGACTAAGGCTAGTAGAGTAGTGAATTCATGTAGACAGCCATGCACATATATACATACATGCACTAGGTGACCAGCAGGGTCTTGGAGTACAGGAGTCTTCCTCAGAACACATATAAACACATGTACAGACATCCGCATAAACAACAGGTGACCATTGGGGTCTTGGAGTATGGGAGTCTGCGCTTAAACATACAAACAAACACACATATACAGACATACACATATACAACAGGTGACCATTGGGGTCTTGGAGTATGGGAGTCTGCGCTTAAACATACAAACAAACACACATATACAGACATACACATATACAACAGGTGATCATTGGGGTCTTGGAGTATGGGAGTCTGCGCTAAAAAATACAAACAAACACACATATACAGACATACACTTCATATAAACATAAGGTGACGATTGGGGTCTTAGGGTATGGGAGTCTGCCTCAGAGCACACACACAGACACACATATACAGAAATGCACTATATATAAACATAAGGTGACGATTGGGGTCTTAGGGTATGGGAGTCTGTCCCAGAGCATACCACATACACACATATACAGACATACACTATAAAAGTACATAAGGTGACGATTGGGGTCTTAGGGTATGGGAGTCTGCCTCAGAGCATACACACAAATATACATATATATATATAAGACATGTATCATATATATATATATATATAAATATATCTATATATATATATATATATATATGTCTTGAGATGGAGTTATATACACATATATATAAATATAACATCCCTATTTCGTGACAGTCTTACATGAAGTACTTGCCGGCTCTAGGCTGCAGCACCACAGTTCTAAGGGGACTTAATGGTTAATGTGATAACTGGTTTCAAAAGGTGTCACCAGGTGTCACCCATATGTTTTTATGAATAATATATTTAACATGCAGGGATTATTGGTGCCCAGAGGGCCTTTTGGCAAATAAAGCTAAGGAGCTGATGTCAAACTTTCAAAGTGCAAAGCGCTGGGAAAATCAGCGATGAAGCTACATTTGCCACACAGCCCAACGGGACATACTAATAATCACTCTTTTATATATATATATATATATATATATATATATATATATATATACATATATATATATATATATATATATATATATATATATATACATATATATATATATATACATATATATATATATATATACATATATATATATATATATACATATATATATATATATATATATATATACATATATATATATATATATATACATATATATATATATATATATACATATATATATATATATATATATATATATATATATATATATATATATATATATATATATATATATATATATATATATATATATATATATATATATATATATATATATATATACATACATACATACAGGCGAACTTAGATATGACAGACTCAATGGGACCAGGAAAATTGGTCCGTCATATATGCAAAATCTGTCATGTACATATGCATATGTGATATGCATGGGACTGGGAATAGTTTTAAATGTTTTACTAGATCCAGGTCTTTGCTGAGATCAGCAGTGCATTCTCATTGGACATGGCCTGTCACTTATAAAACCTCTGTTGCCTGTGTGTGACAATGAGAAATTTGGACACTACTGTCAATCTCTTCATTTCTGACTGAATTATCTAAATTTGTGATCACCATCATTTTTGTATATTCATTAATTGATCAATGTCTACAGAAATGATACTCAATGACATCCCAGCTGGTTCAAGATTTTCAAAGGCCTTAGTATGTTCAACTTGTCAGAGGCAGTAAGGACTATTTTCTCCCTAGCTTTGAGAGTTCTCTCAGCACAGACCCGGCAGCCCTCCAAGCTAATTCGCTCTCTTCTTTGATTTGAACAGTTGTTATTTGTGTGCCACCTGATGATAGTGCTTTGGACTAGTTTAGAACAAAGTTCACCCAAGATTTTAGTGCTCAGCCTCGCAGACTGATTGTCTTTGCACTAGGGCTTTTTTATTTTGACGTCCCTAAAACAGACTTTGTTTTTCATTGGCTAAGTCTCTCTAACTCCAGATGGTCCTTGAGGCTACAGGTAGCCAGTAAAATAAATCAAATAAGGGCATTTACACAAACAAAAATACATGTACAGGGCACTACATTAACTTTTGCAGCGTCTTGCCCAATAGGGCAAGTGAGATTTGACTTTCACTTGCCCCACTCCAGCTTTCGCCTGCACTTGAAAAATTGTATGTTTTATAATGTTTAATTTAAACCCAAGTAGAACATGGTGCTGGCATGTGAAAGCATATTTTCTAGGACCAGCTTGTATGCCAGACCACAAAACTTGCACACGTTTACAAAAGTAAACCCTTAATATATATACAGTGTACTTGCCTGGTTGGGACAAGCAAGATGCAGTTTTCACTTGCACTTCAGCTATAATTTACCAACTCTACTTGCCCAGGGCAAACACCAATGTTGAGCCCTGATGTATGATTATGCCAAGCTATACCCAAGAACCCCCACATGACCCTCACTCTCTCCCATGCCAAAGGGT
>OZ012696.1:37002358-37033191 GCA_963942565.1 Maea johnstoni
ATATATATATATATATATATATATATATATATATATATATATATATAAAAGAGTGATTATTAGTATGTCCCGTGTGGCAAATGTAGCTTCACCGCTGATTTTCCCAGCGCTTTGCACCTTGAAAGTTTGACATTAGCTCCTTAGCTTTATTCGCCAAAAGGCCTGCATGTAAAATATTATTACCCTCTATATTAAAAACACATTTTCAGGAGAAGTCACTGGTTCCTGCTGACTCTTCTCCAGTCATTTTAGATATGCTTGAATTGAGATGAAGAACCAGCTCTTAACATTTCCCAACAAAAGTATTACATTAGAACAGTTATCAACACTTTAATAGATAGATAAAAATAGTATACCACTAACTAACTTCAAATGTGTTTTTATATCGTGGCATACGCAAAGTAAATATTTTTTGAAAATGTGACCCAATCACGGTCGACGAATGACAAATGCGGAACTGTGCTCTATTAATAGCCATGAGCGGCGACATAACAAGATGCAAATACACCAACAGAGGTCTATAAGGTACCTAATTCGGCAATGTGACAAAATTAAGAATATTTCTTTCAATGGAAATATTATAAATTATTTACATTTTCGATAAAGTTAAAGTTGAACAGTTTTATTTGATCAAAAAACTTGCAAAAGTTAACATTTGGTCAACTACTAAGCACATTACTGTACTCCAATCTACCTATATAAGTAGCATCATTAGGACAGTAGGGTAAGCACAATCGATGATTGTTGCGCGTTCCCGGGCTTCCTCTCGATTTGTCATCAGATCGGGAGTAAGAGGGGAATGCTAACATTGGGTGAGGGTGTGTCGGTGGTTCGCCCCGACACGCTCCTCTGACCTTGACCGTGGCCTGCCGTATGGACTACGGCATTGCCAATGACTGTTATCTGTCTCTCAACACTGTCTGAATTTGAGTCCCTGCTGGGGCATGAAAGATTGATGCCTTAGACTTGAAACCAAGCGGCAGATTGGTTTCCCATCCACACCTACTTACATGCGCCCTAGCAGCAACTTGGCAGAAAAACTGACCAAAAATGAAAATTCCAAATTTAAGTTTTAGCATGTTCCTGCGCGGCAGCGTAAGCAGGGTCTACCAACTGCAAGATTGCATTAGCATGGGATAACTTCACTACCCTAACCCCGAGAATACTCGTAGCATTAAGAAATTACGAACAAATATGTAAATTTAACTGAATGACCAAAGTTCGTGGAGAATAACTAGGACGACTGCAAATGACATGTGCTTCAGCCGGTTTAACATCTCATTTATCAATGTCATATCTGTTAGCCGAGCTTTTTGACTTTTGGTACATAAGTTAGCTAGCCAAGTGTGTGGTCGCAGGTATATATGTGTTCTCTAATATTTATTTCATTATAAGAATTGCCAAACGAAAAAGAAGGATTTCTCTAATTCTTCAACCTGTTACAAACTGCCGAAATATGCCCTAGCCGCAATTTGGCAGAAAAAACTGACAAAAAATGAAAATTCCAAATTCTGGACCCAACGTGTTCCTGAGCGGCAGCACAGGCAGGGTCTACCAACTGCAAGATCGCAGTTATTGTAGAATGCGATACCTTCACTGACCCTACCCTCGAGAATACTCATAGTTTCATTAAAAGAATTGCCAACCGAAAAAAAAAGGATTTCTCTAATTCATCCACCTGTTACAACTGCCGAAATACGCCCTAGCCGCAATTTCGCAGAAAAAAATGAAAAAATGAAAATTCCAAATTCTGGTCTCAACGTGTTCCTGAGCGGCAGCACAGGCAGGGTCTACCAACTGCAAGATCGCAGTTCGTGTAGAAATGCGATACCTTCACTACCCTACCCTCGAGAATACTCGTAGCGTTATGAAATTACGAACAAATATGTAAATTTTACTGAATGACCAGAGTTTGTGGAGAATAGCAGGGCGGGTACTTTCCAGTACAAGTACAAATTTATAAATCAATAGTTGTTGTTTTGTTTTTATTTTTGCATTTTCACCATTTGAAATTAGCCCAAAGTATGCCTTTATTAGGCAGATATTACATGCACCTAGATGGTAGGGCCTATTTGTGACTACTGTGAAGGCTTTTGACATGTCCAGAGCATCATGTTTGACTGTTAGCCCATATTAACCACCTGCATTAACCAATGAATGATTTAAGATAATTGGTATCGCATCGTTTGTCTAGGATTGTCTTGCCACTGAAGAATCAGTGATATTAATATTTCATATTTTCCTTTGGATATAACTCCATTCTCTGAGTGCAATTTAACTGCCAGCAGACTCCCCGCAGGGCTTGTTCATATATAAAAACAGATGGATATGATGCTAGTGCCACCTGGTGCCACCTTTTGGAACCAGTTATCACATTAACCATTAAGTCCCCTTAAAACTGTGGTGCTGCAGCCTAGAGGAATAATTGTCTGTGTCAGAATGTATAAAACATGCTCTGATGCTGTGATTTTCAATCAAAAATGAAATAATCTCCCCCCCCCCCCCCCCTATAGATAATCTTTCTTATTTTTCTTTTTTTATGTATAGAAAAAGCTTTGTTTGTAAGAGTTGTCACTCCAATTTAAACTTCCTTTCTGTTGAGTATAAGGTTGGTAATTAACATAAAGGGTGCAGATTCGACTGATAGACCTTAGGTGACATGCCACGGGCCAGTGACCAGTGACTCTGCTCTGACCACAACATCGCCGGATATAACACTCACATCGGAATGAATGAAATCCGACATGACGATCGGACTCGAAACTTTTTCCAAGCTTCAATTCGTGGGGTTCTTGGTCGAATTTTAATTTCTCCGCCATAGTGTTCGATGATCGCGATTCTTGCTCCGCTCTCGTGGTTTTCTTCTATCGTTTCGATTAGTTCATGTCCAGAAAATAGTAGAAATATGCCAAGTTTAACCAGCTTTAGTCAAACGGAAGTTTATAAATGTAGTGGTGCATTGTGGGACGGGTTGTACTTAGCGTGAAGTGCTGTGGTAAGTTTGTTAAGTAAAGCTCTTTTCAATTAGTGCCGAGTTGTCTGTCTTTATGCTAGTGAATCATCTACAGACTGTTACATTTACGTATCAAGAGTCGGATGATGTTATATTCATCCTGTGTTGTGTTTTGGTTATTGAGGTAGCATTACATTTTCGTAAAGTTATCAATTATCGCTCAGCCTCATGTGTTTACAGTGGAAACATAGGTGGGGGGGGGGGACATTGTATATTTGGTTGAATGAAGATTCCCCAGATTATTCAAAAATGTTTTTCAAAGACTCATTGTGCAGATCCGCTGTGGACAATGGACCTTACCAATGATGTGAATGATCAAATGGTAGAGTCTGATTTTCAATTAAAGGGTCAGTCTTTTGCCAAAAACAAACAGAACACAGACAGATATGTTCTTTAAGGGTGCCACATCACATCAAAATATACTGATAAGTTTATCATAAATCGGTAACTATGAGATGTGACCTACACAATAGTGTAAGCGCTGTCGATTTCTTTTTTAAAACTCAGTTTTCATATATTCAAGTTTTAAAAATGACCTGGGTATTGAGTAGGGTTCTACCTTAAGACATGACTAACATGTAGGGTTCAGGGTCATTATACCCACCTACCCGAACGGCCACCTGCCAGTATGGCCAATTTTCGGGTCTTTATGGCCACCTTCAGTGAGTCAGTAAGGAGTAATGTTTGCAATTATGAGTTGTGCAAACATTACCCCATCAGTATCCCACAATGTATTGGATTCCCTTCAACTCCTCTTTGTTAATAAATACCAACAAAACATATTTTATATCAGTCAATCATATGTATTTATTTCAGATTCAGTTCCTTATATCATAAAATCATTATTAGTTATACCCTAAACTTCTAATTCAAAGTGTACACTACTCAGTAATGGAGGTTCTTGACAGTTGTGAGTAGGCCAAACAATGGTGACCCATTTTCCTTCCTAAAACCTCTATCACTAGTCCTAAAAGCACTCATCAAGTGACTTAATTCATGGAAGTTTGACATATCTTCCTCCTAAATCTTTATTAATCATAACTTGTCTTATATCACCTTTTTTATGGAGTTGGCCATAATGACTCACTGAAGGTGGCCATAAAGACCCGAAAATTGGCCATACTGGCAGGTGGCCGTTCGGGTAGGTGGGTATAATGACCCTGAACCGCTAGAACACAGACTACACTTATTGATAAGTTTATCATAAATCGGTAACTATGAGATGTGACCTACACAATAGTGTAAGCGCTGTCGATTTCTTTTTTAAAACTCAGTTTTCATATATTAAGTTTTAAAAATGACCTGGGTATTAAGTAGGGTTCTACCTTAAGACATGACTAACATGTAGCATGTGGAAATGATTCGAATGAAGCATTTAACATTGCAATATACACAGGTACATTTACATTCCACAAAATATAGATTGTGATACTTATTCAAGACTTGTTTTATCCTGTTAGATAATTAAGCCCACAATTGTCAAACACAGGTCATTAACTTAAATTTGCATTTAGTGTCCGAAATATTCATAATTCTATTACCGGTGTTGGATGCCTGATATACGTAGAATCCCAGTCAAAAGGGCAGATTCCAAAAAAGCTGTCTCCCATAGTCGCCTATTGACACAAGGGCTGATGACTTCCTGGGCCCTCCATAAAATCCTCTATCATCGCAGTAATATAGTTACCATATTCCAATTTATGATAGAGTAGGAGTTCTTGCTTTAAAGTTGAAACGTAGACAAGTTATAGACAGACTGTGTTCTCTTTCAGTAAAAGAAAATGTGGGAAACGATCAAATAATTCCTTTTTCAATTTCATACTTGAAATGAATGAATGGGATATTGCTTTCATAAAATTTGAATGCATATAAATGGTAGGTATGGCTTTAGTAACTAAACCTGTCCTTACAGATGGCCCACTACTGCTAACACTGACAGGCTGTCCCGGATTGATTTTATGGCTTAAACATCTATCTCTTTCATGCAGCACTTTTTTTTCAATTAAATGCTATATTATCCCACAGCATTTCAAATGTAATTTTTATATTTACCACCAAAACACTTGTATCCCATTGCTAAATGATTTTAAAAGACTGGGCCTTCTTGACACTTAGGCAAACAACCCCTTAAGCCGATGGCTGTTGTGGGGTCGGCCCTTTTGACTGGCAGGGCTCGGCGCTAGCAGTGGTCCTATGGCCCTAGGCCAGTAAAAATTTCCCAAAATGGCTTAGGGCCAGTAAAAAAAGACCTCAACCGGTCCTCCAGGGCCAGTAAACATTTGGGCCATTCATGTTAACAAGTTTACCTGCAAGAATGTGCCAAAAAAAATTAAATGAATGAAGATGAAATAAATAAAAATGAATGTTGTCTGTGGATTCTATGCAAGCCAATGTTTTTTCATTTTTACATTAAAAAAAAATTCTAGTACCAGTAACATTTTTGCAGGACCTGTAGATCCTAGGTGTTGTAACTGGTCCTACATGGACAGTAACAGTTTGAGTTAGCGTTGAGGCCTGACTGGGTAATTACCGGTAATGCCAAATAAAGCTACTGTTAATCTTGGAGAAAAACTTGGATGGACAGCAGTGAATCAACTGATATACCCTGCTTGCAGCCAATGAACATGAAAATAAATAGTAATTCGCAAACTGGAGTGCCACTTTGGCGCCACCTACATGAGCGGGATGACTTATGACCCCCCCCCCCTTTTTTTTTTTAGATATTCAAAGGGGACCTGACAATGCAAGCATATGCAAGGTTTGATGAAATTCTAACTGTTTTTTTTAAACTGGCGGCTTTCAAAGTTTCAACTAAAGACATGATATTTGCAAATTTAGTGCTACTTTGGCGCCACCTACATGGATGGGATGACTAGTGACCCCCCTTTTTTATTTTGGATTTTCAAGGGGATCTGACATTGAAAGCTTATATAAATGCAAAGTTTATGGATTTCTAATTTTGGGGTATTTTTTAAATGGACTTTTAGTTTTGGATGTCACTGTCACCTTGTCGATTACCCAACTATGCCTTTAACAGGGATCGACACTAACAGTGAACCACTGGCCCAAGGCCATTAAAAATTCCCAAAAATGGCTTCCGGTCAGTAAAAAACCCAGTTCAACTGGTCCTACAGAGCAAGTAAACATTGGGGGACATTCTTGTCACACATATATATGTGCATGGTTCTCCAGGTAACCGTTACCTTGCCAAAATGCATATATCGGTTCTTGGTTCTTTAGATTATGTTACCACAAATGCATATATGCATGTGTAGCATAGGAAGGGATAACTCAATTATTTGATAATTTTTGCATTTATGTTATGATACTTTTCACTCTGTTTACATTTTGCCTTCAAAATCATACAGCTGATAATTTTATATTTATTTCAGAATGGTTTTGAAGAAGACAAATCACTCAGCTATGGCCACCCCAAATCCCCCAGATATGACAGACACAAGTAGGCCTATAGGAGACACTAAGTCAGAGAACGTCATAGAAGATAGATTGGTAGTAAAGGAGACGGAGACACAGCTGAATAACTTGAAATTGGACCCGTTTCAATCCAAAGGACAATGTGCCAGGACTCTAACTCCAGAAGAGCTTGCCAAATTAGAAAAAGATACTAATCTTGTCTCAGACTTCAAACAGCAAAAACTAGAAAAAGAAGCTCAAAGAAATTGGGACATATTTTACAAACGGAATTCCACAAAGTTTTTTAAGGACCGCCATTGGACAACTAGAGAATTCAAAGAAATTTGTGGGAGTTCAGTAAGTATGATTTACTGAATGAGTAACTTGCTAAGACTTAATAATGCAAAGTATTCTCAGAATTTCAGGATTGTTTTGTGATTAAAGGATTCTAAATGGATCCTTATTTTTTATTTCTTTAGAGTAAGTAACATTTGGAAATATGAAAATGTGAAATACTCCTATACATGGACTTCATGAACCCCCCCCCCCCCCCCCCCCCCCCAATTTCTACAAAATATATTTTTCATAACTGGGAACCCCAAAGCCTTCAGTTGACATAGGGAACACACTCTAATGTTCACTTTCTTATTGGTCACAAATGTTTATTCCAAGAAATAATATTTTTTTCAAGCAGTATTAAAGTAAATAATATGTTAAAACAAATGGCCTGATGAGCAATGAAAAATAAGTTAAGTTGTCTGAAACATACATACAGGTGGATCATAGATTTCCCTTGTCTATTTTAGGAAGAGGACAAGCTAATTATGCTGGAAGTAGGATGTGGAGTTGGCAACTTCATATTTCCTCTATTGGAGGAAGATAGAAATATTTACTTCTATGCGTGTGACTTTTCACCAAGAGCGGTACAGTTTGTTAAGGTAAGTCAGCACTGTCAATACTGTATAACTGGTTAATTTGGCGTGGTTTTTAATTTGGCGTTTTTTTCGGCGAATGCCCATCAACGCCAAATTAAAGATCGCAAAAAAATATGTCTCCATAAAGATGGCGTTGTTCTGACTGCTCCAGACACCAAAATAAATACAGGGAAAATATTTTTTTGAAAAAAAACGCCAACTTAAGTACACGCCAATTCCAAATTAACCAGTTACACAGTACTTATTTTAAGTTTTCATTCATGCTTTAGGGTTCCTCTAGAAATAGTTGTCTGGATCAGTGACTTGGCCAGGATTTAGAAACTCGGTGCCCAAAATTGGCAATTGTAAATTAGGCGTCCATTTTTTCGAGGGAGACCTCAATATATTTAGATAGCTATTATAAACATGTATTTACTTATTCAAAAAAAGGTATATCATCCTTATGTTATGCCATAGGAATGATATATAGGTGAAATTTTCCAATTTTTTGCTTGAGAAATGACAATTTTATAAAATTATTTGCAAATTCTTTTGGGTGTCTTGATGTGTGATTTTTGAGAATTTGAGGGTGTGGGTGTCCAAATGATGCCCAGATGCCCTGCTGGCTAAGACCCTGGTCTGGATCAATGAAAGCAGGGTATTAGCCAGGACTTGGAAACTGGGTGCCCAAAATTGGCAATTGTACAATTTTTGGGCATCATATTTTTCATGGTGGACCACAATATACTCTGATTGCATCCATAAACATGTATTTAGTTATTGAAATTAGGCATAATATCCTTATACAATGTCATGGGAATTATATTGAGCTGTAACAGCTTCAGTTATATGCTTGAAATGGACATTTTAAGAATTGACTCACAGAAATATATGGTGTCCTGAGGGGCAATTTTTGAGGACTTGGGTGTCCAAAAGACATCCAGACGCCCTGCTGGCTTAGACTATGAATGGAAGACAATGATACTTCAACAAATTAAATGCACACAACGGTCAAAAGAAACCTGACCTGATGAAATCTTGCAGGTGGAATGTTCATTACACCAATATCAATAACTCTTCTTAAGATATTTTGTTCAATCTTTTTAATTCCAAAGTTATTGTCAAAAGTATTGTAGAAAACGATTTCTAGAGGATCTCTCAAGCAGGAACGGGTTTAACAACTATGTAATCAGGAATGACTATACAAAGTATTTGAAACAGAGTTGTTGTTTAACCCATTAATGCTCACAGCGGCCAAAAGCAGCCTCACAATTCCAATGATAATTTGCAGGCAAAAGCAAAGTCAGGAAAATATTTGATCGAGAAATGTCAATCAGAACATTACCTACAACTCTCCTTCAAATATTTTGTAAAATTATGCTTGATTCTAAAGTTATTGCCAAAAGTATCATTGATCCAGACGACAATTTCTTGAGGAGCTCTTAAGCATTAATGGTTTAAGTTCTATGCAACATTTCCCCCTCAAGTCAAATGTACTATACCTGGAGGATTTCATCAAGATTTGCAGGCTGCTTTTGGCTGCTGTGAGCAATAAAAGGTTAAAAAAGAAATGCATTCTCTACTTGAGTTCTGTTAATGTGTGTCACCTGGATGTCCAGCTTTTCATTCTATTCATGAATACTAAGAGTTCCTTGGGAAAATTTACTTCAATATTTAAAAATAAGGCATACTTTTGTAAAATAATTAGAGGACAGTTGTTTGTTTGGTTTTGATTAATAATTCCCCTTCTTATGTTTACAAAAGAAGAAGAATACCACATAGTTAAACCCATCAGGCTGCCTTAGGGGTAGGGCTGTCATTGATATGACAAGAATCAATAAATCGAAATAATTTTTCCAATTCATTGAAAAAAATATTATGTCAATTGTTATGCCAATTAATAAATTGTAGAGTGAGCACATTAAGTCGGCTTTTGCACCATTTGTTTGCCATTTTTAGCCAACATTAATAAGAATTTTGCTTAGAAACTCAAGTATTCAATCAAAGAATGTTGAAAAACTTTCATTGTCTTTGCATTGTGAGAATCTTATGAGCCTAGCAACAGAAATAATGTGGAACATGTAAAGATATCCTATAAGTGCAGTTCTTCGAAGTTGAATCGAAATAATCAGAATCAGAAGAAAAATGTCAATGATCAAAAGCGAAAAAAGAAAATGGATGTCAATGACAGACCTACTTAAGGGTGCAATCAAGATTTATTTCATTTCATTCCGTTTTGCTTTATATTTCAGGATGATCCTCGCTATGACCCAGAAAGATGCACAGCTTTTCAGTGTGACCTGACAAAAGATGCATTGGTTCAAACTGTTCCCATAGCAACAGTTGACCTAGTGACGATGATCTTCGTTCTCTCAGCAATTCACCCTGACAAGATGGTCGATGCTCTGAAAAATATCCTTCAGGTAAATATTTATGTCAAGTCACAAGAATCTCACCCTTTCACTTTTGTGTCTTGCCAATGGTAATTACAGTGGAACCCCTCTAAAGTGACCACCTGTGTGGCCAGTCACAACTTAGAGGGGTGGTCAACCCAGAGAGGTTACCTTTACTGTTAAACTAAGAGGAAGAAATCAGTAAAGGACTAGCAAAATTTGGTCCCTTAAGAGGGATGGTTAACTTAGAGGTGTGGTCACTTTGAGGGTTTCTACTGTACTTCAAAAAGCATCACTTAGTGTGTATATGATTTATGTTTCCTACTCATGCAACTGGTATATCATTTAAATGATTTTTTATAGTGATAGGAATGCTTTAAAATGTACAGTGAAAATATGTGTTCCTAAACTTGAAAGGTTTTTGACCCTCAAAAACCACCCCTTAGGACACCCAAAAACTTTCGATTGTAATTTATTAACAAGTCAATTTGAAGCATAAAATTGAAGTTATACCACCTCAATATAATTCCCATGACATTGTGTAAGGACTTAATGCCTAATTTTAATGGTTTGATACAAGTTTATGGTTGTATTATCAATATATTGTGTTCTCCCTTGAAAAATAGGACACCCAAATGTTGTACAATTGCCAAAGGGCACCCAGTGTCTAATTCCTGGTTAGGACCCTAATTGGCAAACTTGGCACATTTTTAGACAGGTAGCCTCTAGTAGCATCTTTTATTGATGGCAAATGTTATGGTAATTTAGTTCTTGACTGATCTTTTAGTCTGTGTAAACAGGTGGACTTATGAGCGGGTGTGTTTGTATTTTTCAGGTGTTGAAGCCTGGAGGTCACGTGCTGTTTCGTGACTATGGTCTCTACGACCACGCCATGCTGAGATTCGCCCCTGGGCATAAACTCGCAGACAATTTCTATGTGCGGCAAGATGGAACAAGGGCATATTACTTCAGCGCTGGTAGGTTTTATTAACCCATTCAACACTGGGTGTCAGGATCATGCTCCTGGATACAAACCAACTTTTATCTTATTTTCATTAATTGAATTACAATCATAGTTATCAATTTTTTCCTGCAATCATTTTATTTGAAGATGATTTACTCATCATAATATAGAAATATTAGAGAGATAGGTATATATTGCATGTTTTATTAATTTTAATTTCTACTGTGCTATGGCATTGCCCAAGATCAGAATTTTATGAATTTTAGAACTATATAAGAGTATGATCCACAACTAACACGTGTGTAAGGCTGACTAAGTGGTAGCACAGAAGGTTCTCAGTAGGGTTGGGAATCGGTTGCAATTTCATGATCGATAATCAGTTGCAGCCAACCGATCGATTATCAATCATAATCAGTTCTTCACACTTTTGCAGTAATTGGGTACTAGAAGTCTAGAGCCTAATAATAAGTGACAATTACTTGCTATTAGCACCTACCTTAACTTTGTTTTGAAGTGTTTTTAGAGCTTAATTTCATTGCAAAAAAGCTGACGATTATAATCGATGATCGTCCCAATCCTAGTTCTCAGGCATGCCGTGCTAGCTCTAGTCCCTGTTGGATTGCCATAGATCCTTTTATTCATCAATGGCTGTACATGACATCTTGCAATTGAATGACCTCCTGAGACTGTCTTTTAAAAATTGGGAACTTGTTTTCAACTACTTTCTGGCAGATATACCCATTGAAAAAAGCATTCTCAGTTGCTACTCTTACCTGGCACTGAGAATGGTTTTTGGTGTCCTAGGTAGGTTAAATAACCAGATTTGTACCATTCAGCTATTTAGTTAGCATTCACCATGTGCACACTGCAAAAAATGTGTTGTTGTTTTCCTATTGGCATCCCCACAAAGGGAAGTGCTCACTACAACATTTATTTTCATTATTATCTTTATCTGAAATAATATAGATAAGAATTAAGTTACACAACTCAAGCTTTAATCACAAACTTTATAGACTTGTGGTCAATCTTTTATGGCCCTGTCTCTCTCCAAAGCCCATATGCTACACCTCATGTCAGAAATCATGCCTGTACCTTGCTCATATTGAAACCTCCATTTATTATTATGTCTCCATCTTCTTGTGATAACGGTTATTCAAGGAAGTGATGCTCAAACAGCGAAAATCATTTTAAACCTTATAATAATATCATCCACTGATTTCATATAACACAAACCTACATGCAATATTTTTTATTTTTTTCAGAGTACCTTGCCAATCTTGCCAGTGAGGCTGGTTTTGAACTTGTGTCCAACGTGTATGTTTTGAGAGAGACTGTGAATAAAAAGGAAGGACTCTGTGTACCAAGGGTGTTCCTACAAGCAAAGTTCAGGAAACCGAACAATGAGAGAACTGACAGTTGACAGAAAAACAGCATTTTTTAGAAAATTCAAGAATTAATCCATCTATACCTTTAGCACTAGGTATTGGTACTGGTACTAGATACAACACCAAAGATCGATGTTGAAAAGGAAAAAGTATCATGCCGTTTAAGATATTTTATAGAGACACTGGTTAACAAAATCAAATTGACATAACTGCTACTTGCACATCTCCATGTGAAGACAGTGAGCTATTTATTAGCGAAAGTGCTATAGTTGGCTGTGCTAAATTTAACAAATTTATGTCCCTGCGAGGCGAAGAATTATTGGTAAAAATATCATTAAGATATCATATCATTTCAAAGGTGCCAATCCCTGTTAAGCACACCGAAAAGGCCTGTTATGATGTTAGTTTTCTGATTGGTGCATGTTTTAAAAATGATTAATAGAAGAATGTATATAAGAATCCAAAACATGAAAGAGCAGTGTTATTTGAGTTCTAAATCAAATTTATCCTAAAAGATACTTCATTTAGAGATATATAGCTAAAATAGTCTGGCTCTGTGACAGGTATACCCATTCATGCCTAATGGAGTCAAAAAAGGCTGCCTATTTGATGAATATTTATCTGATCCATTGTTTGCATTGTAATATTAATAAGAGTGGTAACTCTTACTTCTAAGCTGTTATGGAAAATTGCTTCAGTTTTCAAAAAAAAATTAAGGAGAGTAGCTGATTTCTGATTCACAATTCCTTTAGACAAATTGCTTCTGTCTGAAGGAAATACACCAAAATAGACTGATTGCTTTGTGGTGGCAAAGTCACGAACTTTATAGCTGAACAGACATGAACCACTGCAATTGAGGACCTTGACCAAATGTTCATGGCCTGTAGGGCCCCAAACTGCCTCTCTATTTTGGTTGTGTCTCTCTAACAAAAGAAAATTTCAGAAAATATTTGAAGGAGAGATGTTGATCCAAGTCCAACCCACAACTCCTCTTCAAATATTTTGTGAATCTATGATTAATTCCAAAGTTATTCTTTAAAATATTCAAGGTCCTGATGACTCTTGGCAAGGAAATCCTCGGGCATGAAAGGTTGATTAATCAATAGAAAATATGCTTATTCAAAGCATCCCACACTACAACTATTAAAGAATGAAATAAAATTCTTTATCAAAAAGCATTGTGTTCTTGTATGATGTTTTGTTTTCCTCTTCCTCTTTGGTTGCTCTTTTAATAAGTATGAAGTATTTAAAGCAGAGCTGTTGGTTATAATCCATTAATGCTCACAAGGGCCAAAAGCAGCCTGACAGTTCTGGTGAAAGCAAAGTTGGGATAGTTTTTGAAGGATATCTGTTAATCAAAACATAACCCACACCTCTCCTTCAAATATTTTGTAAATTTATTCTGAATTTCCAAGTTATGATAAAAAATATTATAGATCCATACAAAAATAGCCCTTAAAGCTCACATACATATCAGCGTATTAATTCAAAACCTCCTCTGGTCGTAACCAGAAAAGTTGTTTTGGGGCACTACAGGCATGGATGGGTTAACAAACAATGCTTTAGAAAATACGGGATGCGATGAATTGACCATTGGCATATATAACATAGCACTGGTTGACAAAAAATAAAATCATTTTATTAGATATTGGGTACAAATCTAGGGTTTATGAGATGAGTATATGATAAGATCATTCAAAATAAATATACAAGGGAAGAATTTTTTGCATCATTGCAACATCTGTATCACTTTTAACCCATTAATACTCACAGCGGCCAAATCAGCCTGACATTTTCTAAGAAATCTTTCTGGCTTTTGCAAAATTGGCAAAATATTTGAAGGAGAAATGTTGATCAGAACATTACCAACAACTCTCCTTCAAATATTTTGTAAAATCATTCTCAATTCAAAAGTTATTGTCAAAGGTATCTAAGATCCAGACGACAATTTCTGTAGGAACATTTAAGCATTAATGGGTTAATAATGCACAAATTGCTTTTGACCCTGCTCTCCAGATGGCAGAGTCAAATTTTAGAGTTCAATTCAAATTTCAGAGAATATTTTCAAAATCTTGCTAAACCGTTTTGAGACCATCGGTTAATTTTTTCAGGAATTTATATTCGAAGGTAGAACAGACCTAATTCAAGTGACCTGGACAGACTTCCTAACTTGTAAGCATTTGTGCGTCTTGAGAGAGGTGTCCCCCATTGCACCTGGCATTCACACAGTCTCACAGCAATGAAAATAACTAAGAAGATGGGGAAATATTTAAAGGATATTTGAGGAAGGATTATCTAACCCAACTGAAAACAGCACATTTCAGACAAATATTTCTCGAAAGTATTCCTTAGTTATCACAATACTTCTAGACTTTGTGTAAGGCTAGATATCAATGGTGTAAATGTAATGTACTGTGTAATACAGTATAATACCATGTTAATATTGCAGCAGTCTAATTGATACATAACTTAGTCAGCATTTATTCAACTAATCACCATTATTTGGACATCCAATCCTTGTGCTAGTATTGTACAACATGCTGACTGTCTGACATTATACAAATATGCCATGCCAGTGTGGGTATCCTGATGGAATGTCTCCCAGAGGGAGGATGGTTTTCCCGAGGGCGGAGGCCGAGGGAAAATCATCCTCCCGAGGGGAGACATTCCATCTGGATACCCACACTGGCATGGCATATTTGTTTAATTATACCGAACAAACCCCAATTTGGTAAAATATCAATGAAAACAAGAATGATTGCCGGTAGATCCAGTGAGAACGGTGGACGTTTTGCCGGTGGACATGATGGAATGGCCAACCTTTGTAAGCCAATCACGGCTTACGATTTTCACATGAGGTATAATTAGATAGCTTGCCATTCACCACCCATTCGCAAAAAATAAACTGTGTGTCAATGGCACTGCCTGCCGGCGCATTACTTTATATGCACAAAATTAACATGGTATACAGTATACGTTTAGACATGTATACTATTTCAAGTGTCAATGAGGTACTGAAGAATCTTTTCCTTCTTTCTAATCATCATCCATTCCGCATAATTAGGGATGGGGATCGTTGAGAAGTCTACGGTTCGGTTCGGTTCTCGGTTTTGCTTCTACGGTTCGGCTTTATCACGGTTTCCTAAACGGTTTATTAATGACATTTCTTGGATACAAAACTATGCAATGGAATGCGTGGCTGAACTTGCCTGAATTGGAAAGTTCTGGAAAGTTCCTATATACTAGCTCCCTGGCCATTTTCTCTATACGCTCAGAAGGCTTCTGAGCATAGTGAAAGTGGGCAGGGTACCAGACTTGAGAGATTTTGAAATGGCAGTTTGATCGTCGCGCTTGGCAGACATTGTGAGGCCAGCAAGGAGGTAGGTGCTGACAGTTTTATTACGCCTCCAGGAACCCTGTGCATGCATAGAAAACCGAACCGTGTAGAGGGAGGTCCGGTTTTTGACTGGTTAACCGCAATACTCAGGCCGGTATCACATATGAACCGGTCCCCGGTCCCCATCCCTACGCATAATATACAAATATAACTACTAGTATTCAGGAAGTATTTGCAAATGTTGGCTTGATTAAGCAGGTTACGCCAAACATAGTTCTGCAGACATATTTACCAAATGTAGGGTATGAGAACGGCGGTGTTTTTACCAAATGTAGGGTATAAGAACGGCGGTGTTTTTCAGGTAGTCCTGGTAGGCAGCCTCCGTGCCCCACCTCCTCATGGACGACTTCTCCAGCAGGGGGATACCGCTCACCTTGGTCAGGAGAAGTGCAACAAACATGGGAGAGAGGACGCTGAGCAGTTCCTTGCCTCTCATCACTGACGAGGCAGAGACGAAGAGTCCAGACCAGAGCAGGATTTCACCCAGGTAGTTAGGATGACGTGAGATGCCCCACAGTCCGCTGCTAATAAAACGACCCTGGAATAAAAACACTTTCCTGTTAAGTTTAAGGTTTTATAAACAATGCTTCAAAGTTCAACAAATTCAAAGGTAGAATAGTTCAAAGGCAGAGCCATGAAAAGTGCTAAATCAGGTTTGGACAATTAACATATCATCCTCAAAGCATTGTTATCATCTATCAAGTAATAGTAGTGGTAGTAGTAGTGGTAGTAGTAGTAGTAGTAGTAGTAGTAGTAGTAGTAGTAGTAGTAGTAGTAGTAGTAGTAGTAGTAGTAGTAGTAGCAGAAGTAGTAGCAGCAGCAGTAGTAGTAGTAGTAGTAGTAGTAGTAGTAGTAGTAGTAGTAGTAGTAGAAGTAGTAGTAGTAGTAGAAGTAGTACTACAAATTTAGTAATACCATAATTTCGGACACTTTATCAATTATGATTTTTGTTGCTTTATGGCGGCCCATGTTTGCAGAAAAGAGCGATAAAAACTGAGATAGTGTGAGGCAATTTCTCTGATATAATAGTATCTATAACCTTAACTGCCTGAGATCAGAGAATAGCAATTGCTGAGATAGAGGGTGTGTAAAATAGTTATAGTGGCCAATAATTCCTAGGGTGGCCAACATTTCGAAGAATTTACGGTAGTAGTAGTCTACTTCTAGGCGCATTAGTAATAGTACTACCAATATCCTAATACCTATATTCAGTGTTATCATTATCAGTATTAATAATATCATCATTATCATCAATAACACCAAAATTATAATTATTATCAGTCTTCTTACCAACATAATCATAATTATTACTATTATTATTAATTTCCTCATCAATATTATCACCACTAGTTATAATTATTATTATTATCATTTTTATTATCATTATTATTATCATTATTATTATTATCCTCATTATTATCATTATTATTATCATTATTATTATCGTTATTATAACTATCATTATTATTATTATTATTATCAATATCATTCTTGTCAGCAATAACTTATCAGTTTTATAATTGCTATCACCGACATCATACTAGCACTCACAGCATTGTCTGGGTTGGCTCTGAACTGAGATTTCTGGTAGTCAGCGAGGACCTCAAACAGGAAGCCAGTTCCCCATAACGCCCAACCAACGTAGTCGCGAGTTCCTACAGCCTTGTCTTGCTTCTGGGAGTTAAGGATGAGGGTGGGCAACAGTGTCACCAGAACCCAAACTCCTGCAATGGAAAGCATATGATTATGTGTGTGCCTGGAAGACAGAGGAGGGGACCGGCCTGATGCTGATTGCTAGACTGCTGAGGAGGGGACAGGCCTGATGCTGGTTGCTAGACTACTGAGGAGGGGACAGGCCTGATGCTGGTTGCTAGACTACTGAGGAGGGGACAGGCCTGATGCTGGTTGCTAGACTGCTGAGGAGGGGACAGGCCTGATGCTGATTGCTAGACTGCTGAGGAGGGGACAGGCCTGATGCTGGTTGCTAGACTACTGAGGAGGGGACAGGCCTGATGCTGGTTGCTAGACTACTGAGGAGGGGACAGGCCTGATGCTGATTGCTAGACTGCTGAGGAGGGGATCGGCCTGATGCTGGTTGCTAGACTGCTGAGGAGGGGACAGGCCTGATGCTGATTGCTAGACTGCTGAGGAGGGGACAGGCCTGATGCTGGTTGCTAGACTGCTGAGGAGGGGACAGGCCTGATGCTGATTGCTAGACTGCTGAGGAGGGGACAGGCCTGATGCTGATTGCTAGACTGCTGAGGAGGGGACAGGCCTGATGCTGATTGCTAGACTACTGAGGAGGGGACAGGCCTGATGCTGATTGCTAGACTGCTGAGGAGGGGACAGGCCTGATGCTGGTTGCTAGACTACTGAGGAGGGGACAGGCCTGATGCTGGTTGCTAGACTACTGAGGAGGGGACAGGCCTGATGCTGGTTGCTAGACTACTGAGGAGGGGACATGCCTGATGCTGGTTGCTAGACTACTGAGGAGGGGACAGGCCTGATGCTGGTTGCTAGACTACTGAGGAGGGGACAGGCCTGATGCTGGTTGCTAGACTACTGAGGAGGGGACAGGCCTGATGCTGATTGCTAGACTGCTGAGGAGGGGAGAGGCCAGATGCTGATTGCTAGACTACTGAGGAGGGGAGAGGCCTGATGCTGATTGCTAGACTGCTGAGGAGGGGACAGGCCTGATGCTGATTGCTAGACTGCTGAGGAGGGGAGAAAGGGGTCAAATAGGCAGACAGGGCCTAGGTGTGATGAGTGGCCAGAAGACAGAGGAGGGGACCGGCCTGATGCTGATTGCTAGACTGCTGAGGAGGGGACCGGCCTGATGCTGGTTGCTAGACTGCTGAGGAGGGGAGAAAGGGGTCAAATAGGCAGACAGGGCCCAGGTGTGATGAGTGGCCAGAAGACAGAGGAGGGGACCGGCCTGATGCTGATTGCTAGACTGCTGAGGAGGGGAGAAAGGGGTCAAATAGGCAGACAGGGCCCAGGTGTGATGAGTGGCCAGAAGACAGAGGAGGGGACCGGCCTGATGCTGATTGCTAGACTGCTGAGGAGGGGGGAAAGGGGTCAAATAGGCAGACAGGGCCCAGGTGTGATGAGTGGCCAGAAGACAGAGGAGGGGACCGGCCTGATGCTGATTGCTAGACTGCTGAGGAGGGGAGAAAGGGGTCAAATAGGCAGACAGGGCCCAGGTGTGATGAGTGGCCAGAAGACAGAGGAGGGGACCGGCCTGATGCTGATTGCTAGACTGCTGAGGAGGGGAGAAAGGGGTCAAATAGGGAGACAGGGCCCAGGTGTGATGAGTGGCCAGAAGACAGAGGAGGGGACCGGCCTGATGCTGATTGCTAGACTGCTGAGGAGGGGAGAAAGGGGTCAAATAGGCAGACAGGGCCCAGGTGTGATGAGTGGCCAGAAGACAGGAGGGGACAGGCCTGATGCTGATTGCTAGACTGCTGAGGAGGGGACCGGCCTGATGCTGGTTGCTAGACTGCTGAGGAGGGGAGAAAGGGGTCAAATAGGCAGACAGGGCCCGGGTGTGATGAGTGGCCAGAAGACAGAGGAGGGGACCGGCCTGATGCTGGTTGCTAGACTGCTGAGGAGGGGAGAAAGGGGTCAAATAGGCAGACAGGGCCCGGGTGTGATGAGTGGCCAGAAGACAGAGGAGGGGACCGGCCTGATGCTGATTGCTAGACTGCTGAGGAGGGGAGAAAGGGGTCAAATAGGCAGACAGGGCCCAGGTGTGATGAGTGGCCAGAAGACAGAGGAGGGGACCGGCCTGATGCTGATTGCTAGACTGCTGAGGAGGGGAGAAAGGGGTCAAATAGGCAGACAGGGCCCGGGTGTGATGAGTGGCCAGAAGACAGAGGAGGGGACCGGCCTGATGCTGATTGCTAGACTGCTGAGGAGGGGAGAAAGGGGTCAAATAGGCAGACAGGGCCCAGGTGTGATGAGTGGCCAGAAGACAGAGGAGGGGACAGGCCTGATGCTGATTGCTAGACTGCTGAGGAGGGGACCGGCCTGATGCTGGTTGCTAGACTGCTGAGGAGGGGAGAAAGGGGTCAAATAGGCAGACAGGGCCCGGGTGTGATGAGTGGCCAGAAGACAGAGGAGGGGACCGGCCTGATGCTGGTTGCTAGACTGCTGAGGAGGGGAGAAAGGGGTCAAATAGGCAGACAGGGCCCGGGTGTGATGAGTGGCCAGAAGACAGAGGAGGGGACCGGCCTGATGCTGATTGCTAGACTGCTGAGGAGGGGAGAAAGGGGTCAAATAGGCAGACAGGGCCCGGGTGTGATGAGTGGCCAGAAGACAGAGGAGGGGACCGGCCTGATGCTGATTGCTAGACTGCTGAGGAGGGGAGAAAGGGGTCAAATAGGCAGACAGGGCCCGGGTGTGATGAGTGGCCAGAAGACAGAGGAGGGGACAGGCCTGATGCTGATCGCTAGACTGCTGAGGAGGGGAGAAAGGGGTCAAATAGGCAGACAGGGCCTAGGTATGATGAGTGGCCTGAGCGAGACAGGCAGACAGGTGTATACAGTAGGTCCTCCTTAGGGAGTTGACCACCCAAGTCAGATGCAGTCACCAATGTAACCTTTTCTATCTTAGACATACATGTAACCTTGGGTCAGATGTTTAAGTAGGGCTAGTGATTTTAAGGAGCTATTAGCCCCATCAGTCCACAAAACATTAGTATCAGGCATGGGCACTCAGAAATGTAGACAGGCCAATAGTAGAGTGGCATGTGTTTACCTGAAAAGTTGAGTAGAAATGTAGACTACAAAGTACTAACTGGAGATATGAAGTAGCCAACACTAGTTAACATATTTGCATCTAGTGTGCAACTATGTCAACATATTAATATATGTGTGTGTGTATATATATATATATATATATATATATATATATATATATATATATATATATATATATATATATATATATATATATATATATATATATATATATATATATATATAAAATTTCATTTTGATATCTGACTTTAATTGGTCACATACTTTAATTGGTCATATATATATATATATATATATATATATATATATATATATATATATATATATATATATATATATATATATATATATATATATATATATATATATATATATATATATATATATATACATATATTATATATATATATATACATATATATATAATTTCATTTTGATATCTGACTTAATTGGTCACATACTTGATTTTTGTTCTTAAATGAACATAGAAAAAAACAAGTACAGCACAACTAACATATACTATTGACATTTCCTATACCAGACATGAATGGACAAATACCACAAGAACATTAAATAAGGAATTTTAGTAGAAAATTTACAGGGATACAAGGCTAGACATGTTTGTTTTTTGTCTCTCCCGGTTATATGTAGACAGTAGTGGTACATCAATATAAAGACACTAATTGCTTCCGTCTTAAAGGATTAACAGACCTTGGATTGTCCAGAATATGAAGAACTTTTTGGGGTCCACCTTTGCCTGAGTAAAGCGCCTGTCAAAGCCGTCCTTCATCACACGCGAGAACAGGAACAGACCAAGCCTACAAGGAGAACAGAAACATCAATCAACCCACTTATGCTGTACATATATTACAACAACATTGGACTCATTCACACCTACTAGCCAGTACACAAGGTTTGGCAAAGGTATATATATATATATATATATATATATATATGGTCTAGAAAAAAAAAGTTGTTTGTTTTTCATTGTAACGGTCCGAAAAAAAATAGATATAAATATATATATATATCGCTCTCTATGGCTTCAACTTCAGTGCCTAGTGTTGCCACACACTGGCAGGGCTTGACAACAGGGCCAATGGTAATTGGCCTGTGGCTACTCTTTTCTGTATATCTGAGAGGAGTAGACAGGGAGTGGGCACTGGGCTTGCATCATCAAATTTTGCTGCCTCCCACTACTATGAGTCATAGATAACCTGTGTACCCCATCTCCTTGGCAACCTATCTGACCTAGATATGATGACATCCCCCAGCCAGCCAGTCGGTCAGCCAGTCTCTCTGCTGCATGCTTACAAAAAAATCACGTGACCAATACTTCCCCAGGCAGCACCGCGTAACCCGAGGCGCAGATGCCAGCTTGCAGTGCCAATGGGGTTGCGGATCAAGGGGATGTATTTCTCTGTGTATATGTAATATTTATGTATCTCTCTCTCTTATCATTTCTTATTCTATTCACTGTTTCCCTTTTAAGTCCTCTGCTGGAGGTAAGGACGTTTACTGGAAGCTTGACTTTAGGCCTAAGAAAATGATGGTTCGTTTCCTGTAGTTAAGATCCCAAGAAAAATTAGGGTAGGTAGGTAGAAAAATGTTTTTATTTGAAGAAATATCTTTAGTGATGATTAACAGATTTTGCTTTTTTTTAGCCCAGTAACTGCTTTGTGTGTACTATAAAAGTGACACTACAGCTTCTACATCTTCTAAGAAAAGTCATCATCAGCAAATCCTGACATAAACTTTTGGGTGTCCAAACTGTCAAAAAAGTGTTCTGGGTGTCCAAATGACACGTTTGACTCATAGGCGGCTAAGCCCCTGCTGGGCATGCACTGACCTTACTGCCCAGGTCATGACCATGGCGCTCTGGATCTTCTGCCTTGGAAACCATGTTTTCCCCCACTCTAGACTCTTGTAGGTGGCCAGGAGAAACGTGGCCGAACCTAAAACAGAAACACACCAATAATTCAATAATTCGGAATATCACACTTGGTCAAAGTTGCTGTCACAAAGAAGTTGTGTGCAGACACCACAGAGCTGTAACTATTGTAGGTATTAATCACGCGTTGAAGGTGATTGTGGCCATACAGAGTCCGGCCCAATCAGCAGCAAAAACAGAGCCGATGTATGACAGAATGGGATCAATTTTCATCCTACCACACTATCAAATTCAATTCACAAATTGAACAAATCATACCCAAATTACATATTGACATACCAAGCCGGAGGGGATGGACTGGGACAGCCGCTTACTGCTCCAGGCTCAGCTGACCACTTTTGTCAAAACCTTCGGATTTTGAAAATAAACAAATAAATAATCTGACTATTGCAGGGGCATTTCACAGTAATTGGTCCGCAGACCTCAAATTTTCAAAATGGATTTACTATATTCTTTCAACTTAGTTTAAAAAGAAAACATTCTACAGTTCATGAATCTATGATTATTTTTTTTCTGACTTAAGTATTTTTGGAGATATCGCAGTTTTAATCCCAAGTTCTGTATTCCACAGGGTGCGAACGGGACATTTGAAAAATTGAGATATTTCAACTATATTTCTATATTTTCACTAATTACTTCAACAGACATGATAATTTATGGCTATGTAATCAAATGACTATGGAAAAAAAGCAGAAATATTTCAAAAGCATACTTAAATGGCCTATCCTAGATGCAGATGTCCCGTTCGCACCCTTTCAACTTCCAAAAGTTTTGATAATTTCAAAACTAGGCATGTCATTTAAAAATCAATAAGGATTCTCCTCCTATCCACTATATACTACATTATGAGTTATCAAAAATGTGTATTAACTCCACATGTAGCAGAAAATTACAACTTTTAAAAAGGGTGCGAACGGGACAGTATGGTTGCGAACGGGACACTTTGGGTGATATTTCCATACTTGAACTCCCTCTCTTCATATAGAAGATCATTGTGCATTTGAATAAAGTTATCTGTGTATATAAGCTTGAAATGGAATCAATATTTCTGCAAATATCATTAGATTTAATAGACTTAGAGTCTCATACCTATTTGGGAGCCTGGGAGGTACTGAACTGCATCGAAGGGTTAACTAGATATTCACCATTTCACCGAGCTGTGTATGGATACATTTGGATACTTAGAGTGATATTAGCTGCTATTGATAAAGAGTAGCTTTTTAATTATGGTTTATATGTTTGCATTAGCTTCTTATTTGATTGAAAGGGGTGATTGTATATACCTAAATGAAGTTATATCATCTGGATTTTTTATACATATTAGAAAGTCACATCGAAATTAGATGAATCTTCATAAAATACTAACGTGCTGAGAAACAACCCCTTATGTATGATGAATTCTTGTAATTACATGATAGCCTGAACATACCTGTGTAGAATAGTTAATTCATGCTTTTTTGAAAATATATGGTAGCCTTCACTTTTGAGTGCATTATCAAGGATGCTTTGAGTTGAAATACTGCTCCGTACTTTCAGCATGTACCTTCCATAACAGAAAATTTAAATTCTCCCTTGTAGCAGCATAAATTTATACTTAAATGTTTTTTTTGCTGCTAAGCTTGGTATGATATTCTAATATGATGGTTTTGGGTATTTTCCTACCGATTTCTTGATAAAAAGACTTGTTTTTCTTTGTGGGACAAAAGTGTCCCGTTCGCATCCGTCCCGTTCGCAACTGACTTTACATGATAAATATCAAAAATTTTCTTTCATAAAGCATGTTTCTGGAAAACAAAGGTAATCATGGTGTGCACAAGTATTTATGTGATCTAGTCATGCTACTTATACAGGTGTAGAGTTGGTAACGAAGCAGAAATTTTGAAAGCAGTAAATTATTCAAAATGTCATGTCATAAGATTTGAAATTTCTTCCTTCTATCAGCATAAATATATGCTTAAAAGGGTATTTCTGGTGCTAAACTTGGTATAATATCCAAATCTGATGGTTTTAGCTATTTCCCTAATGATTTCTTGATAAAAAGACTTGTTTTTCATCATGGAACAAAAGTGTCCCGTTCGCACCTGTCCCGTTCGCAACCGACTTCACATGATAAATATCAAAAATTTTCTTTCATAAAGCATGTTTCTGGAAAACAAAGGTAATCATGGTGTGCACAAGTATTTAGGTGATCTAGTCATGCTACTTATACAGATGTAGAGTTGGTAAGGAAGCAGAGATTTTGAAAGTAGCGAATTATTCAAAATGTCACGTCATAAAATTTGAAATTTCTTCCTTCTATCAGCATGAATACATGCTTAAAAAGGTACTTCTGCTGCTTAGGTTGATATAATATCCAAATTTGATGGTTTTAGGTATTTTCAGGATGATTTCATGGTAAAAAGACTAGTTTTTCTTCATGCGACGAAAGTGTCCCGTTTGCACCCGTCCCGTTCGCAACCGACTTCACATGATTAACATCAAAATTTCTCTTTCATAAAGAATGTTTCTGGAAAACAAAGATAATCATGGGGTGCACAAGTAGTTTGGTGATCTAGTCATGCTACTTATACAGGTGTAGTGTTTGTAACAGAGCAGAGATTCTGAAGTTAGCAAATTATTTCAAATCTCATGTCGCAGAGGTGTCCCGTTCGCACCCTGTCTTTTTTTAAACATAACTCTTTATTTTGTGAATGGATTTTAAAAATTGAAGTAGGTATAGAAAGCTATAGGTGGAATGGTTCATATGGAGTGAAAATGAATGATTTCAAATAAGTTGTTAAAAAATTATACAGTGTTTTCATCTGCAAATTGTCCCGTTCGCACCCTGTGGCTTACCGTGAAATGCCCCTGCACTGACATATTTCCTATTTTACATTCTAATTTCATTAAGAGTCAAAAGCATGTGAATTAATACATGTACATCTTTTCTCTTTTATCAGATTGTTTACATTTTAACCCATTAACACTCAGATCGGCCAAAAGAGGCCTGACGATTTTGGAAATATTTCACTTACAGAAGCATTTTCTTGAAAGTATTTCAAGGAGAAATGTTGATCAGAAGCCAAACAAGAACTCTCCTTCAAATGTTTTGTGAACTTTCGCTCTATTCAAAAGTTATTTTAAAAAGTATGAGAGTAGCAGACGACACTTTATAGAGTAACTCTAAGTGTGAATGGGTTAAAATCAGAGAGGGGGGGGATGTAGCAGCTACTTTACAGCTTTACAGAGCAGGTTATTATCAGAAATATATCACATCCAGAGATGGTGGCCACTTGGCAACTAACAAAGGAAAATAACAACTCAAAAAATATTTTCATTTTAGGTCAAGGACTGTTTTCTTTATGTATTCCTTGATGTGGCAGTTACGTAACCATCTCAATCACAGCCTTTCTTCAGCTTTAGATATTTAGTGAAGACTAATAGATAAGGCCTAAAAAAAGTTGTTTGTTTCCTGTAAAGGCTGTAACCCTTCCATATTAACAAGTTTTTATATAAAAAAATCCCTACCCTAAAGTTTTTTCTGCCTTCCCAACTCCCAATCATCGTAAAACATGCATAAAACACACATTTTTGACCAAAAAAATAATGCAAAAAAATTTTTTTTTTACCGACCTACATTCCTTATTTTTTTGCGGACTGTTACAGGAAACAAACAATTTCTTTATTTAGGCCTAAAGAAAAGAAGGGCTGGACACTACTGGGGTTTCTCATCTGGCATCAGGTCACGAGGGAACAAGGACCAATCAGGGCTCTCGTAATGTTTACATTTCAGAGAAACCTGTGCACCAGCATCATCTGAGCATGTGCTGAGCACAACTTTTGGGCTATTGGTTGAGGCTAGCCTGTTAAAGTTGACCGGCTGGTTTGATATCCACTTGTTTTTATTTATCTAAGATGAATTTCTTTAAGGCCCTCGTTATAGCCATGCTATAATTAATACGGGTTGTACTAGAATGGATGGTAGATTTTATGTCTCAGCTTAGAAAATATATGAATGTGCGAAGTGTACAGTTCTTGCACGTGACCTTAATTGTTATGGGTCAAGTAAAGGTCAAGTGATATACCCTGCTTGCAGCCAAAGGGCATGCCCTATTTTCTTCAGCACCTAATGAGTTACGTTCACGTTGCAGACACTAGCCGTGACTACTAACCGTAGTAACACCGACACTGCGCGCTGACCCTTATAGCTTATCTGCTTATGTAATGATGATATTTCGTCTCCGCCGTACGTAGCTTGCTCTCTGGCCACAGCTCAAAGCCTGAGATTAAGAGAACAACTGCGATACCTCTAAGCTCAGATGAACAACCGATTCAAGGTGTTAGACAACTCCAAAGGCAAAGCGCACAGGTCATCAGACTCAGATTACCTGCGAGATCATAGAACTTTTCCGTCTTCAGGGCGGCTGCTACAGCGAAACATGTCCACTGGATTCCAAAATCCAGAATAGCAGTCTTAGCTATGATGCTCCCCATGTCGAATACGTCTGTGCCCCACATGAGTTCTAACTTTGACTGAAGTCCGACGGTCACAACAGCAGCCCTTGCAAAGACGGGGCGTCGAATTTTCACTGGCTGGATGGTTACACAACACCTCTAGACTGGAGCCAGTCGTCCGTCCGCAGTTGTCATGTATATAATGTAGGGGCCGCCACCAGTCTATATTACTATCATGACTTGTCACATGACCTAGGTTCTCAGGGTACTATCACGAATATCGATCATCTCATTTACTACGGTACCGAAATATCTGACTCTACAATTGCCTTGATGTTGATTTTCTATGTTAGTTTGTCTATTTGGACGTTTATTAAACACGTTCAGGATATCGTTGGCATATGCCATATTAGTTCAGAAATAAACCCTACCTATTTACCGTTTATGTTTTCTTACATGCATCAAATCACAGGGGCTTGTATCGTTGATCACAGTAGTCACAGCCGTACTAGTAATATAGACAAGGGGGGAAAGCAATTTGGTGCCCCAACAACTATGTTGTCAAACTTCCCCAAAAGAAAAATACTGAAACCCCAAACCTATCAGGTTTAGTCAAAACATGAATATGTCTGATCTAATCCAAGTTTTTCAATCTTCTTGTCCTTCTAAAGGTGAATAAAATGAAGTTAGGTGGGAGCTGTCAATGTATCCATCTCCCGTTGACAAATCTGCTCAAATGGTGTAATATTTGCCCACTAGGGGCGCTGTTTGGTTTGCTTAACCAAACCTATGAAACACATCTAATTTGCTCATTTATTTCATAATACATTCGAAATGAAAAAATCGAAATATTTAGTAACATGCGTAATTTTCTAAGCTAATATATCATTTGCAGCAATAGGTTGAACTTTATTTGATATGTATATAGAAGCAGACTTTCAAAATGTGTTTACTGTATGTGGCATGGAGATGTCAGGTGGAATTTATCATAGATAAATACTGCAGACATCTTTCAAACTGTCACGTGATCGCTGGGGACCAATCAGTGACTAGGATTGAAGTCTCACCACCAACGGGATTTGGACGAGATTATGTGAGAGGTCATGATTTGAACTTCTCTGAGATCTAAGTTGGATAATCTTGTGTGGAGCCTACTTTTTACCAGTTTTTGTATGTATACACAATAAAAGTTTATGGTATTTACGTGCCTATCTGAAGTAAGTACATAATGCAACCACTTGATGACGATGAAAAATATAAAGGAAACGAAATGAGGAGTTAGAGGGCACTAATATCCGCATCAGTGATGAAGAGGCTTTCCCCCCTTGCTCTATTTCATAGTACCAGCCTCAGACTCACGAGTGACCGCTCAACGATACAAGCCCCTGTGCATCAAATAGACGTCGGCACTAAAAACATCAGATGCAATCGTAAGGTTCAATATTGTTGAACTAATGCCATATATATAATATATATATATATATATATATATATATATATATATATATATATATATATATATATATAGAGAGAGAGAGAGAGAGAGAGAGAGAGAGAGAGAGAGAGCGCCCCTACCTCGATGAGCCCTGGTAAATTAAGATATTTATTTTTAACCAATTACCGGTAGTACTGTATGCTTTCCTAAGGCTACGTTGCGCCCAAAACGTCCCGTATCAAATTGAAGTTGGATACGTAATAGGAAGAAGAAAGAAGATATATATATATACATATATATATATATATATATATATATATATATATAAATATATATATATATTATATATATATATATATATATATATATATATACATATATATATATATATATATATATATATATATATATATATGTATATATATATATTTATATATATATATATATATATATATATATTATTATATATATATATATATATATAATATATATATATATATATATATATAGTTAGAACGGGGTATGTCTACACCTCGGATGATCATCTGGGGAAGATACTCTGTAGGATTGACATTGCTCTGGATATACATAGTGCTGATGTATTGGGTACCTTAACAGGTGTGTCGAGGTCTCAGATAAGATGTGAGTGACCTTATGCGCGTGATTTAGTTTAATCACGGTATAATCTCTTATGCCTAAGTGATTAGGATGACCAGGTTAGGGCATATAGGGCAAAGAGTTGTCCTTAAATTATTTGCGTTCAGTGTATTTCATGAGGTTAAGTCCTCGGGGTACGAAGCACCTGAGTCTTTTTATCCATTTTGATTCCAATTCAGTCGCATTGTAAGGCTGGTTTTGGAGTCAGGGTGTCCTTTCGCGAAGTTCAATACCTTCACGGAAAGGGACCTAATGCCATTATGGCCAGGTTCATTGAAGTGCCTGCCAACGATGTGTATGTCAGTGTTTTGGTTAATGTTCCTGACATGTTCTCGAAGTCTTTCAACCAGTGGTCTTTTGGTCTGGCCTACATAGTGTTTGCCACATGCCTGGCAGCAGAGGCAGTATACTATATTGTTCGATCGACATGAGATTTGTGACCTAGTATTGTACTCTTTCTTGGTGACAATACTTGTGATTCTACCGGTTTTGTCAAGCATTGTGCAATATTGACAATGTTGTTTTTGACACACGTTGAGTGGTGTGTTGGTGTTTCTAACCGCTGGCTTTGCAGTGTCGGAAATTTGACGGGGCCAGTCTTGCTCTGACCAGAATATCACGGAGATTCTTGGCCCTTCTATTCCCCTTAATCAATTTGAGGTTGAGTAGGGGTCTGGTTGAACTGGATTTCTCTAGAATGTCCCAGTTCTGTTGTACTACTTTATCGCACTCCTGAAATTGGGGTGGAAAGTAGTGATGAGAAAAGTACGTTCTTCTCCCTCATTAAGGTCATCCTCATCTTTCACTGATGGATTGAGGAGGGTTGTCCTATCAGTATGGAATACCCTTGAGAATGCTTTTCTGATGACATTGGCCGGGTATTCTGCCTTGATGAAATTTTTAGACATTTCTCTGCACTGATGCAGGAATGCGTCTTCCGTGCTGCAGATTCGTTATCAAACGTAGAAACTGACTGTATGGGATGCCGTCCCTGCAATGGCGAGGGTGGGCGCTCCTGTAGTTGAGGTAATTGTGACTGTCTGTAGGTTTAGTGTACAGATCAGTTTGTAGATTGTGGTCCGCATCTATTGATACGGTCACATCCAAGAAATGGACTTCAGCAGTTGATGATTCTGCTTCGAATTTGATGCTTGGAAGGCATCCATTAAGGTAGGAGACGAAGTCATTAAGACTATCTCGTCCGTGTGTCCAGATGATGAAGATATCATCTATGAATCTCTTCCATACTATTGGTGATGGATTGTGAGGGTACACAAAGGTGTCCTCGAACCAACCCATGAAGGTGTTGGCATAAGAGGGGGCTACTCGGGTGCCCCATTGCTGGTGCCACCTGTCTGTAGGTAATGCTTCTCATTGAAGTCGAAGTTATTCTTGCTCAGGACAAGTTTGAGGAGTTTGATAAGGCTGTCGTTGAATGGAGCACGTGCGAGTGGTCTCTCATTTTGCAGCATGATTCTACAAGCCTCTATACCTTCAGTATTAGGTATATTGGTATAGAGGCTGGATACGTCTAGAGTAGCTAGAATAGCTCCTTCTGGTAGATTATGAATAGGATTTAGGACACTTAAAAAATGAGTGGTGTCTTTGATGTAGGACCTGATGTTTTTTACCCCTGGCTGTAGGAAAAAATCGACAAATTGTGATATTCTTTCGGTGGGGCATCCGTTGCCAGAAACAATAGGGCCTGCCCGGAGGATTGGAAAGATCTTTGTGTATTTTTGGCAGCATATAGAACTGTGCTGTGCGTATAGGGGTGTGTGTGAGATAATCGTAGCATTTATCATCTATTTCTTTGTGTGAGCGCATATCATCTAAAACTGTTACCACTTCTTTGTAATGAGTAGAGGTCAAGTCTGTTTCAGTTTCGATATAGAAATTATTTGGGTCAGATAGTTGTCTGACACCTTCTTTTATGTATTTCTGTCTATCCCAAACGACTACTGCACCTCCCTTGTCTGCAGGTTTGATTACTATGTTGGTATCTTTTGACAAGGACTGGAGGGCGTGTCGCTCCTCAACAGTTATATTGTGATTCCTGATCTTAGGTATATTAGAATCAGATAAATCCCTATGGTTCTTGAAGATAAAGTTTTCC